>OVBE01013882.1:0-12397 GCA_900406425.1 Iberis pinnata | reverse complement strand
AAATGATATGCAAATGCAACCTATATGTGCCTAAATGCTAGTGAATTTACCTAAAATAGATGCAAAACAAAGCTATAAATATGTTGAAATACAAGTATATCATTAAGACATGTGAAAGTTTCCAGATGATTCATTTTTTCGTTTGATCAGATTAATATCTTATCATATATTACGGTTATATAAAAAATCCTAGAGCATAAGACACCATAAGGGCATCTTTATCGTTGTACCCACAGAATATCTTAAAAATAATAATAATAATAAAAAATTGACAAAAGAGTAGAGAGATACTAGTCTTTAATAAAAAAATTTGTAAAAGTATCAGTAACTTTGTAAAACTATTATAAAGACCCACCACTTGGTTCTACCATTAATCCCCTAAAATAAGTAAAGTTTCTTAATTTTTCTATAATCTTTATTAAATTAATAAATTAATCTAAAGAACCTTAAATTGGGTTCTACCAATAATCTTGCTCTAAACAACCCAAAAATCCTTAAAGATGAGTTCTAAATTTTTTTATTTAAAAAAAAAGAAAAAAAAACAGGACCAATCGCGGGCCCCACGAACATGTGGGGCCCACGAATAGTGCTAGAATCAGATCCGAACTAAGAGCTAAAAGAGGTTGTCTCTCTAATTTTTAGTGGGACCCACCTCTAAAAACCCTTTTAGAGCTGAGCAATGCACATGCTCTAAGATACTGCCAAAAAAATCTTACCCTCACTATATGAAATTAACGTTCTACCAAAACAAAATAGGTACATTCTCAAAAATACCACAAAAAGTTTAATTTATTCCAAAAATACCACACACTCCCAAAAGTTCCAAAAATATCACAAAAATGTTTTTGTTCCAAAAATACCACAAAATTGAAATAACTTTAAAACTTCAAATTTAAATCCAAAAACCCAAAAACCAAACCCTACCCCCTTCAAAACTAAACCCTAAACTCTACTTAGTGAACCCAAACCCAAAATTTTAAATTCTAAACTCTTAAAATTCACTTTTCATGTTTGTGGTATTTTTGGAACATTTTAGAGTGTGTGATATTTTTGGAACTTTTGGGAGTGTGTGCTAGTTTTGGAATTTGAACTTCTTTTGATGGTGTTTCAAGGAATTTCTCAAAAAAATATATATTACGGTTATATTTGTTTCACATTTTCTAATGAAAGCAAAGAGTGATATTATTGAGGAAAGTTAGGATACTTTCCTAATATTCAAATGTTAATAAGGCTTTTTATATCATTGGTTTACTTTGGTTAAGGTTTAGGTTTAGAATATGACAATTACATCTCTGTATAAAAGGTTCGAACTAAACGTGTAATTATTGACGGCTTGAATATACTTGATTATAGTTTGTCATGGTATCAGAGCACAAAGAAGCCTGAGAATTCTTTGCCCTCGCAAGATTTGTCAATCTCACAATTCTTTTTTATTTCCTCTCTTCCTTTGTTCTTCTCTCCGCCTCTCGGCAATCACACCAAATTTGAATCAAGCTCTCTATAATGGCGGCTCCAACACATAAAACAATCTCCACATATGATTTAACGGCGGATGACAATCCCGGTGCTGTTATATCTTATCCACTACTCACTGTTGGCAATTACGACGAATGGGCATTGAACTTTCGAATTGCTCTAAGCTCTCGCAAGAAATTCGGTTTTCTCGATGGTACCATTCTAAAATCGGCTGCAACTTCACCTGAATATGAAGATTGGACAGCTAACAATCATCTCCTTGTTGGTTGGATTAAACAAACCATTGACCCAAAGCTTCGCTCAACAATCTCAACCCGTGAAGAAGCTAAGGAACTGTGGAACGTAATTAAGAAACGTTTCTCACTTAAAAGTGGAGCTCGCTTACAGCAACTCCAGACTGCACTTGCTAATTATAAGCAAAATGGCTCATCTGTTGACGAATACTTGGGCCTTCTTACGAAACTGTGGGATGGTATTTCAGATTGTATGTACTTGCGGTCATTGTACGTGTGATCTCAATACGGCACGGGATAAGGAAACCGAAACATTGCGAGTTCATGATTTTCTCACAGGTTTAGATGATACCACCCATGGTGTTATCTGTTCCCAAATTTGCGCCATCACACCGCTGCCCGATCTTGACACGATTTATCAAATCGTGGCTCAAAATGAGACACTACAAACCACCATCACCAACGAACTCTATGTCATGAGTTTCGCTTCACAACTCCAAACTGCACAATCGGTTAATGCAACCCAGTCTCGGCAATCTTTTACCGTCGCTAAGGTGAATCGTGATCCATCGCAAAAGTGCTTGGCTTGTGGTAGGCTAGGCCACGAAGCCGTTGGTTGTTTCAAAGTAATCGGATTCCCGGACTGGTGGGGAGACAGACCACGAACTAAGCTTCCCTCGACAAGCACTCAACACAACAAACGATTTCCACAAGCTCGTGCCAATAGCTCACAGATTATTAAAGCTAACACATCTTTAACAACTTCTTCAACTGCATTTACTGATCGTGATAAGCAAGGGTTGATGGGAATCTCTTATGAACAATGGAGGTTAATTCAACAAGTCATCAACAATGGCAAAACCAATGACCGTCTAAGTGGTAAGACAACAATTGATGTATGGGTCATCGATACCGGAGCAATGCACCATATGACAGGCTGTCGTGACTTATTACATGATGTTCGAAACGTTGCTCCGGTCTCGATCTAACTTCCTGCCCGAGGCAGTGTTTTGTCTTCTCAACAAGACCGTGTCAATCTCTCACCTACAATATATCTATCCAATGTTTTCTATATTGAAGAATTTCATTTGAATCTCCTTTCTTTTGGACAGTTTGTTACGGACAACTATGTCGTTGGACAAATAACTGATAAGTTGATCGTTTTACAGGACCGTACGACGAGGATGCTGATTGGAGCAGGTGAACGAGAGAGAAAAGGGCTGTATCGGTTCCGCGAAATGCAGAGTCTGACTGCTTTACAAACAGAGATTTCAGATGAAGCTTCTTTGTTGCAAAAGCGTTTGGGTCACCCTTCATCTCGTGTAACTGCAATGGCTCTTGGAAAATGGCAGTCCAAGAAATAAATTTTAGGTGGGTCAAAACATAATATTGCGTATAACAATATATACTAAATAAGTTTTAACTATTTTAAATTTAACTTTAAAAATATTTATAAATCAATGTTTCGATGAAAATATAAAATATTGAAAACTAAAATATGATAAACTTTTATAAAATATAAGATAATGTTTTATTTTTCACTAATTTTTAAAAAGTAAACTCATATATAAAATTTTATTTATATATTAGTGAGATTTTATATTTTGTTTAAAATATTAATAAGTTGAACCAAACAAAATTTTAAAAATATATGATCATATGAATGTTCTCCCTATTATCACACACTTTAAACTTCCATTGGTATAACCAAAAGTCTAAACTAGTAGTACAATTATGAAATAATAACTCAAAATTTTATGATTATCATGTGGGACTTGTAGCTAATAGTTCAATTTTTATTCACTAAATTTAAATATAAAAAATATATATATAAAATTAAAATTACGGTTTTATGGTATTAAACTTGCAATTATAAATATTATTAGTGAAAATATTACCACTAAAATTAATTATTTTTAACAACTTCGGTATACAAATTTATTTGTACAATTATTTTAGGTGGTCACTTGACCCACCAACTCCCTAGCTAGGACCGCCATTGCTCTTGGACAAACTAGTGTTTCTTGTAGTTCTGGTCTTTCTATGTTTAAGAACTGTGATGTGTGCTTTCGTGCCAAACAAACCCGTCAATCTTTTCTAGACAGTATCAATAATGCAAACGATCTTTTTGATTTGATTCATATTGACTTATGGAGACCGTACCGAACAACGGCCTTTTGTGGTTCCAAATATTTCTTGACAATAGTTGACAATTTTTCAAGGTTTGTGTGGTTATATCTACTGGTGGATAAAACGCAGGTCTCAAAGTACATTCGAGAATTTTTGGCTATGATTGAACTTCAGTTTTCGAAGAAAGTGAAAGCAATCCGTTCAGATAACGTACTAACTTTCTCACTCTTACTTCATTCTTTTGAGAACACGACATCATTCATGAGACGTCATGCGTTTATACGCCGCAACAAAATGGCCGTGTTGAGCGAAAACATCGCCACATCCTCAACATTGCCCGAGCTTTACGGTTTCAAACAGATCTTTCTATTGAGTTTTGGGGAGAATGTGTCATGTCAGCTGGCTATTTGATTAATCGAACTCCATCTTCTGTGCTTCATGGCTTGACTCCATTTGAAAAACTCTATGGACGCCCACCATCCTACCAGCATCTTCGCGTCTTTGGGTGCTCGACATATGCTTACAACATTCATCACAAAGGTGATAAATTCGCATCTCGAAGCCGACCTTGCATATTTCTCGGTTACCCATATGGGAAGAAAGGTTGGCAGCTCTATGATTTAGAAACAAGAGTCTTCTTTGTATATCGGGATGTTATCTTCAACGAGAATTTGTTCCCTTATAAGCAACAGCTACTATCGCCAAAAAAGCTCTATCTTCTACACCTCAATCTCCTATTTTTGGAGTTGTATCACATGATGACACTGATGTTATCCCACCACAACAGACCAATCCTGTCCAAAACCCACAGCCTGTTGTTGAGGAGATACCAACATCACAACTAGACATTTTAAATTTATCTACATGTATTAGTTATGTGTCCTTTACGGCTATCCCTCAAACTTTGAATGAGGAAGCTGATAAATTGGCCAAGATGGCACTCAAGGTCCGAATGGTAGCAACAAACTAAACGATGTGGGACCAAAAAATAAGCGGAACGGTACAATTAAGGGTCCAAATGGTGACAGCGGGACAAAAGAAAAAGCGGGACGGTACAAAAAAAAATGCGGTGCATGCTCACAAATTAGCGGGACGGGACAAGTGCGGTTTTTCAAAAATTAGCGGGACATGACAATGTTTGAATGTGGATAAAACAAATAGCGGTACCAATAGTGCAATATATATATATATATATATATATATATATATTAAATAAAAAAATTAAAATAAATTTCATCGTATAATATTTAATGAAGACTGATAAATTTGATATAATTCAAAATTTTATAAAACTATAAAATAATTTTCATAAAAATTTATTAATGGAAATCTAAAGTTTAAATTCTTTTTCTTAGTTAGAAGAAAATTATTGTTGTTGATAGTATTTTAAATTAGGGTGGACATTCCGATTTACGGTTCTATTATGGTTTTTATATAAAAACTAAAATCGTTAGAACCCATTTAAAATACAATTTGTTTTCAATTCTATTTCGGTTTCGTCAAATAACGAAGATCAAGTGGCATAATAGTTGTGTCACCTCTGCTACTTTGTTATTAGATCAGAGGTCGAATATGACCACTCACAATAGGAGAGCGTTATTTTTAATTTATGGAATTTGGATTATTGGACCGATTCGTTATGGTCCAAAATTAAGATGATAAAAACAAGTAAATGTCAATTTATTTGTGTACATTCTAGTGAATTTTAAATAAAAAGTCAGACTGAAACAAAATAAAAAAATCGAAACCAAAAATATTTTAAATAGGCTCAAATGGTTTAAGTGTTTATAAAACTGAAAAACTAAAATCCAAACTGTAACAAACCATAATCCGAAATATCTGTATGTATTCTCATTTGACAAAAGATACTTAGTTTTTTTTAAATATGATTTTAGATATATAAAGTTTTTTCTTATAAAAAATAATATAAAACCGCACCCACTGTTAATTTGGTGCGATTCCCTTGACATTTGCGGATTTTAATTTTTGTTCATAGAATTTGAACCAAATATATGTTACAATTTTTCCTAATATTTTAATCATCAACCGCACTAAAGTTATAATTACACTTGAGTGGCAACCGAAAAGCGTATTTCAACCAAATCCTTAAAAACCGCGCCATACTTACGTTGCCATTCACAACCTAAGTGCGGTGTGGGAAAGAAAATTAGCAGTACATAATAACTACGATTTTAACAAAATTAGCGGTGCGGGATGATATTTGAATAGTGAATATAAATGAGCGGTGTGGAATAATATTTATGTTACATTATCTTTTTAATAAAATAATTAAAAATTTTAATATAATTAGTTCATTTGATAAAATATTGTATACTATTTTTTAAATAAAAAAATATTGCATGCTGAAACACACCAATTTGTTAGCATTCAATTTGTAAGTGTGTTATTCACTTTTATCACTATAAAACTTACCCTCTACAATATTGTTTATTATTTTAATATATTATTGTTTTAATCAATAATAACGTAAAATTTGATGAATGGTAACATAAAAGTGTTATTGTAATCATGACTCAAAAAACGCACCGCTTTCTCTCTCCATTCATAGCATCAATATATGTGTGATGAACTAGTTTTTCAAGTAATATTTGGTGAAACAAAAAATGAAAATAAAAAATACCATGTAATTTCAATGAAACCATGTACTGGTATCATGATGACTTATAAGGGTTTCAGAAATCTTATCATCCACAAAATATTTTGTTTTGTACATTCAACCATTTGGATTGATCTTCTACATGGTTGAAAATCGCACCAAAATCATGTTTATTGGAAACTAAAATCAACATGGTCTGTGTTATGCAAGAAAAACATATTTTCATAAAGATTGATGTCAGTTACAAAATTCTAAAATTACTAGGTCCGAATCAAAATACTCACCAACCCATTACAACCAAATCCCAAGTGGGATATAGGAAAACCCTAGATCCGCTGCAGGTAGGCCAGGATAGCGGATTCTACTAGAACTGAACTTTTTGTGGCCGACTTGCCAGAGTGAAAACGAAACGCCCAAGAGAATTGAGGTTGAGCAAGGAAAAAGAGCGAGTCTTGAGACGTTTGACCTAGATGCTCGTGAGAACCACCGTGGGAGGAAAAATCTAAAGACCTTGTCGGTTCAGTATAGCCACAACACCGAAGCTCGACCTTCCTCAAGCAGCAACTCCATGCATGTCTCATTCATTCTTTTGAGGAAAGAAAATCTTCACGCCGAAGCAAACCCACACCTACAAAGAAACTCCTTCGTTCAAGCAACCACGGTGTCGGTGTAGCTAGTACTGCACCACCTAACCGAAGCTACTCACCGCCATCGCTGCTCTTGATTTCAGAACTTTGGAAAAGAGACTCGCTGGTTCCAGATCTAGTCGCCGGATCATCGTCACTAGAATCTCTCCTCTTACCACCGTCTCGGAAAATATAAGATCCTTATATTTGAGATGAGAGGGAAGGGAAAGAGAGTGATGCGAAGAAAGAGAAAAGTTTACTTGCTTCTTTCACGTTTATACTTTTATGGTATAACAAGAATAAAGTTTCAATGATACAGTTCCATTGGCAACTAAAAAGGTAAAAATGGATGAACGAATAACCTAAAAAACAAGTTGCAAGTTGAAATTTTCATTGTGATTTGATCTCATTTGAAGAAAACTATACGACTCAATAATGAACTTGCAAGCTGGTTTTGAAGAAGAATTTTGGCAAAAAATTAGTGGAAAAATGATTAGGAAATATAGAAAATATCCTTAAACATGTTAACTCTGGAAAAATGACCTAAAAAGATAGTAAAATTAATAGTCATCTTGTAAAAATATGTAAAATAAATAATATTTGCAATAAAAAAATATCGTTGACTTGTAATAGTTACAGCATATCTAGCAGACTTACAGTAGCCTACGATATACATAGCATACTTACAGAGTTACAGTAGTTTGCAACATATTTGACATACTTACAAAAGTTGCAGACTTACAAAAGTTGTTGTTAGGTTTTACACTACTCTTGACATACTTAAAGAAATTCTACGGTAGAAGTCTCCACAGACCTGGTAGACTTTCTATTGTCTGCGACAGACTTTCCGTAATATGCGACATATTTACAACAATTTATGACAAATCTTACAGATTTTCAGAAGTCTAACAGAGTTACAATGGTATGCAATCGACTTAGGACTTACATCAGTCAGCAACAAATTTACAGTAGTTTGCAGTAAACTTCAGTAGTATGCAACAGACTTGGCATGCTTTCAGTAGTTTGTGGCATACTTACAACAATATGCGGTATATCTCGAAGATGTCCTGACAAACTTGTAAATTTCAAATATGTTTCATAAATGTGAAGTCTACTTTATAATATAATGTCAACCTCTCAAGCTATTATGTAAAATGCAAGGCTGAAGACAAAAATATTTTTATACATGAAAAATCTAAATTTTATCTTAGATTTAATATAAAAAATGATATTATCTATGAAACTTTTACTGAAAAGTATAAAAATGAAAAATTAACCAAAAAATAGATATTATGTGATTCAATGGAAACTAAAATTGAAACTGACGAAGATAGTAAAAAAAGTATAAATTTCGTGAGCTTAAAGCTCAAAAATGATAGTTGAGAAATATTTAAAACAATAACATTTATATTGTAAACTATTAGACTTCATGTTGTTTTATACATTATTTTTTCCTAAAATATAGCATTTTGGTAAATATCTAATATTTTAATATGAAAATAGAACTTAATTTTCCAAAGTTGATATGTTTAGAGGCTATACTTTACATTTTCAGAATATTTTTTTTATACACAATTTCTGTAAATAAAATTTTGCCAATAACAAATTTAGAAGAAGATATAAAAGTAGACTTTTCTCATTAACTTAGCGAAAGCTTACACCAATATTTATACATCGAATATTTACCAAATTAGTACGTAGAGTATGAGCTCAACACTAATATAAACTCAAACCTTATAAACGATCACGGGAAAACAAAAGAATGTAAAACCCTTTCTCTCTCCTCAAAGCTTCTCTCCCGACTCTCTTTGCTTTCATCGACAAATACCTGTGGTAAGGAGGCTTTCCGGCGAGACCAACCTTTTCCGGTCGAGTCACGATTTTTTGCACCGCGGCCCCCGGGCTCACCGGCGAAACCCAGAGTTGGTGAGTTCGCCTTCTTACATCGTCTCTCCCGCCACCTTTTCAGATCTGCAAGCCTTTTTCACCTCTGGATTTACCGTGCATGTGTTCCTCCGGCTGAAGCAGCTTCTCCATCGGAAGATTCAGTCAGATCTAACGGAGTGGCGAAGCAAGGAAGTCGGCGAGCGCGAAGAGGATGGATCTCGAGGCAGAGCTTGGGGTTTCAGCTGGAGGAGATAGAGGCGGCGCACTCTCCGCGGCAGTGCAAGGACCACAACCGCCTAGATTCGCCGTTAAACCAATCCCGAAGGCTGAATCTCTCGTCCTTAGCTTCTGTCAGAAATCTACCCATTTTTTTCAACCTTGCCGTGGCCTTTTACTCCGGACTAGCCTCTTTTTCCTGCCTGAGAACAAATACACGCGTGGACGGCAGTGTCAGCGCCGTCTCGATCCCGTCGTCGGATCGCCGGACACTCATTTCCGGCGGATTCGCAGCAAGCCGGCGGCGGAGTGCCTCTGAGGGTTCTCTTTTGGGGCACTAGGGTTTTCAAAGATTAGTTCTGGGTCCGAGCCCAAATTGGACTCTGAAAAGCCCACCCGGATTTATGTGCTAGGGCTTTTGTATTTCTGTTTTGTGTATTGGGTTGAGATGATGTAATTGAGCTACATTTGGGTTTAATAAATACAAATTTTATCAAAAAAAAAAAAAAATGTATTCTTAAAACTCTGGTCACAATGGAAGATAGACTCTTGGGCAACGTCTCACACGATTGATCTGCCATGATTCCTCAAATAATATTATCTTCTTACTAGGGGTTATTCCGTGCTACGCGCGGATTGTTCAAATTTATGTTATTATTTTTATATATTTTTAACAAAAATTTAAATCATATTTTGTTGTAAAACATAGATAATTAACTCAAATATTTAGTTTATAATTTTGTGCAACAAACAATTATTTCTTGTGTTCTCTCTAAAAAAAACTTCTTATCTATACTTCCAATAATTTTTATAATATGTAATTTTAAAATTTTTTAAATTAACATACAATGAATATCATATAATTACTATTTAAGGTATATACTTTTTCTAAAATAAGAAGTTTATATTTTATAATTTTGTTATGTTCATCTCTTTTAGAATACACATAGTTTTAGATCAATAATTGTTACATATATTTTTAAATATTTTAAACGTTATTTTGCATATTGTAGTCTAAAAACTAACGTAATACCTACATATAAAATTAGTTGGATAGCTAAGATACATTGTTAAAATAAATTACAATTTACTATATCACAAAGTGTATAATAAAATTGAAATATCATATAAACAAACAATATAAACAAACGATAATAATTACAAATTTAATAGATAATTTTGTTTGTTTGTGTGGCATCATATTAATTAATTAAATTTTTTTTACAATCAACCTTAATATGTATAAATTTTTATGTGCAGACATAATATTTTATAGATAATCGTTCATTTTTTGTTTGGATTGCACGCTAAAATTTATTTTTATATTTTTTTTGGAACCTATGGTACAAAAATATACATATAAAATATATCGATACTTAGATTATCATTTATATAATATTGTATGAAAATTAATTGTGATCTATTCTATATAATCGTAATGTTATATATATATATATATATATATATATAATTTCGAATTATAATTAAAAAATAAAATACATATGTTATTATTATAATATTTTATAATGAGATGGATTATAAAAAATAATTTTGTTAATATATAAAAAATTAAATATTATTAATCAAAATAATAATGCCACATAATCAAAAAAAATTGGCACAAATCATATATATATATATATATTTTATGCATAAAATACATGTCATCATGACACGTATACAGACGAAAGCATAGTCACTCTGCCACATATGCAAATCGGATTGTATATCTCGTAATTATGAGATTTTATTAAACTTATTTTCGTAATTTCAAGTCTGAAACTCGCTCTGGTCGCGACACATAAGAGAACTCATTTCCGATTTAATATATAAGATATATAAGATTTATACTTTTTTATTATGTCTTTTTTTGCTAATTTTGGATCTTTATTATTATTGATAATAATATTTCATGTATTTAATTTTATTATATTATTGAAACATACACTATTAATATTTCATATTTTTCGTTTCTATAATTAGGACATATTATTCTATAAAGTAACTAATTCGCAATGCATTTGTGATGATATTTGTGTCTACACATTAATTTGTTAAAATTGTTTGATACACGATAGGTTGTGATAGCATAGAGAGTCATCTCCATCATTGTTTTCTCTAGCATGCATCATTTCTAGCTATCGAATTTCAACGTCAACATTTGAATTGTGGCAGTTTTCTTTTATATAAAAATGGTGCAAAGATATGTAATATGTCATAAAAAAAAAGAAGATAAATTTCTAAATTTAGATTTCGTAATTTTCTTTATGTCTCAAAAAATATTACTTTTATCAATATATATATATATACCCCTTTTATATAAAAAAAATTATGACACTTCAACACATAAAAAATGGAATAAAAAATTAGTTTTAAAATTTAGTTATAAAAATATGAAAATACCACATAAAAAAGGTTAAACAAATTTATCAGTAAAACTGATATTGTTTTCAAATTTAGGGAATAAATCTAAGTTTTTGGTTTTTAAAATATTATTCATAAACATTAAATACATATAAATTACCATTTAATATTATTAAAACTAAAATTTGCATCAAAATTAAAAACGTCTACTTGAACAAAACTTGATTAAAGTGCTGCTGAAGTTTCTCATTAGTAAAATTGATGCAATATTTCTCAAAACTGCAAAATTCTAGAAATAGTACGCAGTAGGCCAAAGAACAATGACAAAATAGAACACGACTTGGTCATTGATTCTTCAACAATAATACAGTGAAGTAAATTTTCTACAGGTAAATTTCATCAGTTGCAAAAATATGTATATATCTAACAATACTCTTTCGCGGATTACACGCTCAAACATCAATAAGAAATATAATATTGTCAACCAGCACTGCCATTGCGCTGAAAATGATCAGACCAATACAAACAACATGAGACAAATTAAGAGTTTCATATGTTGAGTCAAACAACATGTAAACTTTTATTATATAGAAACCTGTCTATTCCATCTTAAAAAAACAGGCGTACCGGTTAAGCACGTGTTTGTCTTGAAACTCTCGAATCCATAACTATCAAGAACACTGATCAAGTACTTCCATTCAGGAATGTCAATCTTCTCGAGAAGCCTGTATAGAAAGAAAAATATTAGTATAAAACAGTTTAGTTGAAACACAATTTAAACATGAGGATATTTGTCAAGTAAGAAGGAAGAATAAACTCACCGGTCAAACAACCTTGAATACATGATT
>OVBE01013881.1:0-12398 GCA_900406425.1 Iberis pinnata | reverse complement strand
TAAAATAATAAATTAAATATTTTATAATATTATAATATTTTAAAATAATTAATTAAATTTAAAAATATTTTTAATATTAAAAAATGTTTAATTTCTTATTTTAATTAATTTTATAATATTTTGTTGTATTAATTTAAAAGTAATATTAAAAATATTTTAACAGAACATTTAATATTCAAAATATTTTAACGTAAGATTTATTGGATTAAACCAAAACGGAATTTGTTATCGTTTTTTATAATTTAAATCGCAAATTAGTATTCTAAATCGCTTTGAGGAGGTAAAATGAGGAGAACGAATAGTTGAGGAGATCGAGTAAAGATCAATTTAAGTTCAGGTGCAAAAAGATGTATGTAAAAAGTTGAAAGATAGTGAAGTCAGCTTTTAAAAGAAATATAATTTACAAGTGAGAGTAAGTGCTTTCGTGGCTAATATTTTTATTTTATGTTTATCTAAACCAGAGTTCGAATTTCGAGTGAATTAAATCTGTATCGTTTGAATTAGTTGATTGGTATACTATAATCTAAAGATTAAAAATTAACAAAAAAAAGATTGTAATGAGATTAACATGTTACTAGATGATATCTCGCAATATACGCAGGAATATATTACAAAATACAATTTTAATATTAAAGTAGTATGACTTAAATTTTACATATCATCATATAAATTTTTAAATAATAATTATGGAATTTTTCAACATATATAAATATCTAAATAACAAAGTGAAAGTGTGATAATATATATAATAAAAAAATATAATTATATTATGTAAAACATAATAAATATATTATTTTTCATGTGTAAACTGGATAATTTAAAATATATAATTTATAGATATCAAAAAATATATGTTTGATAAGATTCAAAGTTTTTTAAAAACTATATTTTCTTCGAAAAAAACAAAACATAAATTTGGTAAGTTAAAATTAAAACAAAATTCCTAATTTAAATGAGAAATTCTTTTCGCTAATGGTATATGTAATTTATTACAAATTAAAAGTTTCTTTTAAAAAAGTCTTCTCTTTTAATATATAGGAGATGAGATATTTTAAATATTAACAACTTTTATATTATTTTTAAAAAATTTTATTATGTTATATATTATATTCAAAAAAAATTTTAAACTATAGTTTTAGAAAAGAAACTATAAATTAATTTGGTAAATTAAAATTAAATAAAAAATAAATTCCATGAAAAATCTTGTTAATGGTATATTATGTAATTTATTACAAATTACATGTCTTTTTAAAAAATTCTTCCCTTATTAGTTTTTGGCTCACTCCACGGCATTTATTTGCTTCACATAAATTCATCAAAATTTGACAAAACAAATTCATCAAAATTATTTAACATATAACGAAACAGATTTTAGAAACCATCATAACATAGGAAATCAGAATCGTGGATTATTTCAATTAATTTTGCTACTTTTGCAATACAATACTTTAAATTATTATTCTTTATGTTCTAAATAACTGTCGGTTAAAGTTATTTCACACCTACTAAAAATTTTACATTTTCTATTAAAATAGCAATAAGTGTTATAAACCAACTAATAAAAAAAATTACAAATTTAATTTTTCACTTAAAACCTATAAAAACAGTCAATTTAAAACAAAAACAAAACTCTTAAAAACAACAGAGGGAGGAGTAGTAGTTACAAAAATAACAATGAAATATTATAATTTGAACCATATAATATATATGTCCTTTGTTACCGGTTGGACTTCAAATACATCCATTGTTTCTACTTATAACCCAAATATCTCTAGATTGCATAGTCTTTGGATGAATTTCGTGAATGAGATGTTTTGTGAATTTCCCTGCCATTTAGGTTTAGAGAAAGAAAAATAGAAACAACTAAGGCAAATATTCTTCACACTAGGGTTTCTTTATTTTACAATACACTAAAGCTCATTATATAAGCCCAAAAACTCAATCTCATTAGAAAAACCTAGGATAATTTCATTTTCCTAAAATAGAGAGAAGCGTACTTCGGTGACATTTGGTCCCTGAACCCTAAAAACTAATCATAGCTCAATTAACTACTTATGAGATTAGTCTCATTAACACTATTTTATGTCATATTTAACAA
The DNA here is from genome assembly GCA_900406425.1 of Iberis pinnata. Lineage (NCBI taxonomy): Eukaryota > Viridiplantae > Streptophyta > Magnoliopsida > Brassicales > Brassicaceae > Iberis > Iberis pinnata. The sequence continues at coordinate 10,300 of OVBE01013881.1, read as the reverse complement.
ACTTCATTTTGACATAAAAACAATCTCTACAAATCCATAAGTTGCGCACTTATCTAGTTTCAGGGGCATCCTGCTTCTTTTAGCAGCGGAAGACTTGGAGTATGTTCAAGCAATGCTTGAACTTCTCTCTGGTGACTGGCTTGGTTAACATATCAGTTGCATTCTCCGACATATGCACTTTTTCCAGCAGAACTTCACCTAAAGCTGAAAGTAATATGATCTTGTGAAACTTCACATCTATGTGCTTCATCCATGCATGGTACACCTGATTTTTTTTTGCCAAAAATAGAGTACTTTGACTATCACAATGTAATTTAACACCACTTTGCTCCACACCCAACTCCTTTTCAAGTCCTTTTACCCATAATGCCTCTTTAGCTGCTTCTCCAATAGTCATGTATTAAGCTTCAGTGGTAGACATTGCAACAACATATTGTAACACAGGTCTCCAACAAATAGGACCTCCTGCAAGAGTATAAACATATCATTTAGTAGACCTTATGTTGTCTAGATCACTTACATAATTCGAATCTACATATCCCACAACTGAACCACACTTTTAACCTCTAAACATTAACCCATAGTCAGTTGTATCTGCCAAATACCTAAGAATTTGCTTAACCGCGTTCCAATGTTCTCTTCTATGAATAGACATGTACTTGCTTACTTGACTAATAGCTTGTGCTAAATTTGATCTAGTTCACACCATAGCACACATGAAACAGCCAACTGTTCCAGCATAAGGAACTTTCGCCATATCTATGATTTCTTCATCAGACTTAGGTCATTGAGATGCTGAAAGTCTGAAAAGGATCGCCAAAGGTGTATACACAATCTTCACATTTTCATGTCAAATCTGTATACCACCTTTTCAATGTAACTCTTCTGAGAAATCCATAATCTCTTAGAGCTTCTATCTCGACGAATCTTCATCCTAAAGATCTTCTTTGCAGCTCAAAGAACCTTAATATAGAACTATCTTTCCCATAGCCCTTTTAATTCTTCAATATTCTCCATATTGTTTCCAGCAATGAGCATGTCATCAACATACAACAACAAAAATATGGGAGAAATTCTATCAAGCGACTTAGTGTAAATGCAACAATCATACTCACGTCTTTAGTAGCCAAGTCTATCATATATGAATCGAAACATTTGTACAATTGCCTAGGAGCTTGCTTCAAACTGTAGATTGACTTCTTAAGTCTGAACACAAGCTTCACTTCACCTGGTTTCACAAACTTTTCTGGTTTCACCATATAAATTTCTTCCTTCAAATCTCCATGGAGAAAAGCTGTTTTTACATCCATTTATTCAAGATGCAAATCTCAACTAGCTACCAAACTCAACAAATTCGTATAGAAGTGTGTCTAACAACATTAGCGAGAATTTTATCATAATGAACTCATTTCTTTTGTGAGTATCCTTTTGCTACTAGCCTCGCCTTGAACTTTACATCTTCTTTTTAAAACTCTCCTATTTTGGTCTTTACACATTTTGGTCTTTCTGAAACCTTTGTTTCCTCTACATTTATGACTTCTTCTCTGTAATCATCACTGCTTGTTGCTGATTCTTCCTCTACCATCTCCAAAACATTTTTGTCAGTCTCAATGGTCACTTTGTGTTGTTCTGATCTTGCTTGTTGCACTATTAGTTTCTCACCGAATACCAAATCTCGAGTGATCACTCTTTTTCTTGCCTCAAGATCCCATAACTTAAAGCCTTTTACACATTTCTCAAAACCAATAAAGATGCACTACTTGGACTTTGAATCCAACTTAGATCTTTCATCTCTAGGAATAAGCATATAAGGTGGACATACAAATATCTTCAAATTTGAAATATCAACATTTGATGTCTCTGTATTTTCATGGTTTTTAGAAGTCATTTAGCATCAATTTTTAGGTCTTTAGGTGTTCAAATGTCGTATTTATAGATGTTATTGGCAAGTTTGTGATCTTTAGGGATTTTTGCTTTAGCATTTGCATAAACATGCATTTTGAAGATTTTTCAGGACTTTCAGGAGCTTTGAGGACGATTTGTGAGAATTCAAAAGAGGAACGGAAAATGCGTGGAACGGAACCAGCCCAAGCACAGTGCAAGGCAGAACTCAGCCCAACCATCGAGCCATGCTAACTTTGGCTCGATCCATCACAAAGGCCCGGCTCGATCATGCATATTCGGCACCTCGTCCCTTTGGCTTGATCTCCCCTAGTCCCGGCACGATCACGCGCACATGGCCACCTCGACCCCCTAAGCCCGGCTCGACCTCATGACGCTGCTCTGCCTCGACCTCAACTCTGCCTCGATCCACGATTGAGCCATACTTTTTCTTTGCCTCGACCGTAACTCCGGCTCGATCCACACCTCCTTTGGCTCGATCCTACGATCGAGCCAAGCTAACTCCAGCTTGATCTGGCGATCGAGCCAAACCTTGTCTCCACCTTGATCACTCACCTCGATCACGTGCAAGCTCCCAAAACCACTTAGATCTCATGATCGAGCTATCCCCTTGGCTCGATCACACGAATTTCTCTCGGCTCGATCGCATGCACTCTTCATCTCAGACCCAAGCATGCTCCGACCCGACCAACTCGAATCAGGATAGACTTGACCCAAGACCTAGTTTAATGATTAGTTTTTGTCTTTTATGCGTTTTAGGGCTTTTCCTAAACATTATATAAAGCCCTTAAACGCCACCATTTGGCGGTAGTCTTTTCTTTTGCCATTTTTTAGGTTTTATCTTAGGTTTTATGTTTTCTCTCTTTTATTCTTAGTGCTCTTCATTTCAAACCCATATTTCTTTTAAGTTTATGCTAATCTTCAGGTTTTTTTTTTTACTTTCATGCATAGATTAGGGTTTTGATCTATCTGGTGCATATTGATTTACGTTTTTTAGATTTTAATCTTGCTTTTAGTTGATCATTTCATTTGTTTTTAAGTTACCGTTCCATTGATGTTCTTATTTTCTGGGTTGATGTTCTTGATGTCTTAGATCTTTATCTTCTGCATCTTTGTTCGTTTTTGTCTTCTTCTTCTGTTTTAGGGTTTTATAAAGTCTGTTCTTAGTTGTTGACCTTAGATCTAAAATGTTTTCCTTAGTAGCTATGCTTTCATGTTCTTATGATTTTGCATCCCATATGCTTAGTGAGTAGTGACCTAGGTTCCTTGAGGACGGGATAGGGTAGTGTTGTTTCCTTGTTCCTCTTGGGTGTCTAAGCTTTATGGTTTAATATATCCCTTATGTTTGATTGCGCTTAATGCTTATTTCGACCTGACCCGTTGAGATCCGATCTTGGGCACTTCAACACCCGAAAAGTGATTCATTGAAGTGACCTGATCTAGGTGATTTCAGAGATTTGCATATCCTCCTAATGAATTAGATTCTTAGGATATGCATCTCAGCCTAAGGAATTAGGTGTTTGGGAGGCTTATTGGCTTAGGTAGATGGTTCATAATGCTTGTTAGGTGTATTTCCGCTAATGGAAGTTAGGTCTAGTTGTCATCTAGTTTGATTTCATTTGCCAATGAATTGGATTTGATTGTTTATGATTATATCGTCTAGGGATTAGCTCATTGTTTGAGGTATGTTAGACATTTAGGGAGTTGAAGGAGGAACACTACCCAATTACCCCATCCTTAGGGACCCTTTCTTTGATTGCATCATTTTCACTCTCTTACATTTTCTCTGTTTTTACTTATCTTGCCTTTTACCCTTTTAACTTATGCATGCTCATCTTTGTTTTCTGTTTTAGTTTTATGCATCTTTTATTCACTTAGGACCTGTTAGCAAAACTCCCTTTTTATTGTTAGCGTGACTTAAAAGAACCATTGCAATCTTGATTGTTAGCATCACACCCGATTGGATTGACACTTTATCTATGCTACAGTGACGTGATAACGTACAACGACAACGACGAGGACGAGAACGACAACGACAACGACAACGACAACGACGACGACAACAACGACGATGACGACGACGACAATGACGACAAAAACGACAATGACAACAACAACAATGACAACAACGAAGACATGGCCACCTCGACCCCCTAAGCCCGGGTCAACCTCCGACAAATGCTCAACCTTAACTCTGGCTCGATCCCACGATAGAGCCACACTTTCTCTTTTCCTCGACCGTAACTCTGGCTCGATCCCGCAATCAAGCTAAGCTAACTCCGGCTCGATCCGGCGGTCGAGCCAAACCTTGTTTCCACCTTGATCACGTGCAAGCTCCCGAAGCCATTTTGATCCCGTGATCGAGTTATCCCCTTGGCTCGATTACACACATTTCTCTCGGCTCGTTCGCATGCACTCTTTAACTTGGACCCAAGCATGCTCCGACTCGACCAACTCGAATCAGGATGGACATGACCCAATACCCAGTTTAATGATTAGTTTTGTACTTTATGCATTTTAGGGTTTTTCCTAAACATAATATAAAGCCCTAAAACGCCTCCATTTGGGGGCAGTCTTTTCTTTTGCCATTTTTAGGTTTTGTCTTAGATTTTATGTCTTCTCTCTTTTGTTCTTAATGTTCTTCATTTCAAACCCATATTTCTTTTAAGTTTATGCTAATCTTCTGTTTTTCTTTACTTTCATGCATAGACTAGGGTTGTGATCTATCTGGTGCATATTGATTTATGTTTTTAAGCTTTTAATCTTGCTTTTAGTTGATCATTTTCCTCTGTTTTTAAGTTATTGTTCTATTGATGTTCTTATTTTCTGGGTTGATGTTCTTGATGTTTTAGATCTTCATCTTCTGCATCTTTGTTCATTTTTTATCTTCTTCTTTTGTTTTTAGGGTGTTATAAAGTCTGTTCTTAGTTGTTGACCTTAGATCTAAAATGTTTTCCTTAGTAACTATGCTTTCACGTTTTTCTGATTTTGCATCCCATATGCTATGTGAGTAGTGACCTAGGTTCCTTGAGGACGGGATATGGTAGTGTTGTTTCTTTGTTCCTCCTAGGTGTCTAAGATTTATGGTTTAATATATCCCTTCTGTTTCATTACGCTTAATGCTTCTTTCGACCTGACCCTTTGAGATCCGATCTTGGGCACTTCAACACCCAAAAAGTGATTCATTGAAGTGACCTGATCTAGGTGATTTCAGAGATTTTCATCCCCTCCTAAGGATTTAGATGCGTAGGATATGCATCTCAGCCTAAGGAATTAGGTGTTTGGGAGGCTTATTGGATTAGGTAGATGGTTCGTAATGCCTGTTAGGTGTACTTCCGCTATCAGAAGTTAGGTTTGGTTGTAATCTAGTTTGATTTTATTTTCCAAGGAATTAGATTTGATTGCTTATGATTCTATCGTCTAGGGATTAGCTCATTGTTTGAGGTATGTTAGACATTTAGGGAGTTTGAGGAGGAACACTACCCAATTACCCCATCCTTAGGGACCCTTTATTTGATTGCATCATTTTCACTCTGTTACATTTCCTCTGTTTTTACTTATCTTGCCTTTTATCTTTTTTACTTATGCATGCTCATCTTTGTTTTCTGTTTTAGTTTTATGTATCTTTTATTCACTTAGGACCTGTTAGCAAAATCCCCTTTTTATTGTTAGCTTGACTTAAAAGAACCTTTGCAATCTTAATTGTTAGCATCACACCCGATTGGATTGACACCTTATATATGCTACAATGACGTGATAACGTTGTGGATGAGGAATTGACACACAATAACAGAAAAATATATGTTATCAACATCTTTCCCACTCCAAACCTCTTCTGCGACCTTCCCTTCAAGAGATTTCCTTGTATATTAATGAGATAGACTGTTGTATTTACTGCTTCTGTCCAAAACTGCTTTGGTAATCATACATTCAACCTCAAACACCTCGCCTTCTCACAATAGATCGATTCATCATCTCACTAACCTCGTTTTGTTGAGGCGTTTTCCTCACTGTAAAGTGCCTTTGAATGCCTCATTCCATATAGAACTTCTGAAATTCACCATCAATATACTTTGTGCCATTATCTAACCTCACGTACCTCACCTTTCTCCCTGTCTGGTTTTCAATTTTAGCAATCCAAATCTTGAAGTTCGTAAACACCTCAGATTTTTGCCTTAAGAAGTACGCACAAACCTTCTTGGAGAAGTCATCAATGAACAAAATAAAGTACCTTGAACCTCCTAATGACTGCTCTCTTGTTGGTCCACACGCATTATAATGAACATAGTCTAGAAGACCCTCTGTTGTGTGTTTTCCCTTTTTGAAAGACGCTTTAAATTGTTTTCCCATCACACAGAACTTGCAGAAATCTATCTTACAGCTCTTCAACCCATCCGGAAGACCCATTTATGGAGTTCGTTCATACCATGTTCTCCAATATGACCCAAACGCATGTTTCATAAATCAACACAATATGCATAAGATTCTGCAACTACAACTTCACACACAACTACACTTCCGACCATTCGATATACATATCCACCTATCGTCAGTCCCTTCATCACGACCAAGTCTCCTTTGTATACAGATATAACATCATATCCTTTCTCTCCAACGAATTTGTATCCATTCCTTTGAAGGGTACCCACGGAGATAAAATTCTTCTTTACCCTCAGAACATGCTTAAGGTCAGTTAATGTTCTGACTACGGCATCATGCATCCAAAATTTCATTTGTCCAACACCGATGATAGTACATGGTATGTCATCTACCAACATAACATATCATATGTTCCTTATATGTCTCTAACATATCTCTCTTATAAGACATATAGAATGGTGCACCTGAGTCCATGATCTAGGAATCTACGTGATTTCCATATGTGACTACTAACATATCATAATCGATTGATCCTTCTGAATCTTCTTCTTCCTTCTGAACCAAGTTTGCTGAGTTTCCTGATTTCTTCTTGTTAGGACATTCCTTTTTGAAGTGGCCCTTCTCCCCACATCCAAAACATATTGCTCTATCTTTGTTCTTCTATTTTGATTTTCCTTTGTTATCCGTTTGTTTTTGCTTCCCCTTATCACGATTGTAATTTACATACAATCCATCTCCTTGAGATTTTTTAGATGAACATGTATGTTGTCGTCTCTCATGGTGATCAATTAACGTCGCAATAACTATCTCCAACTTTATAGTCTGTTTGTCGACTGTAAGAGTTGTGACCAGCGTCTCATATTGGGGAAGTAGAGAACACAACAAGATCATGGCATGATCCTTGTCCTCAATCTTCATATCTACACGTGCAAGATTGTTGATGATGGTATTAATGATGTTTACATGCACTACAAGATATGCATCTGAATTCATCTTTATCCCATAGAACTTTTGCTTCAGATATAACTTACTAGAAAACAATCACGACATATACATATTCTCCAAATTCTCCCACCTATCTTTACAAGTTATGAGATCCATAACTTGTTGCGTTATGTCGTATGATAGATATAAAGAAATCGTTGAAACAACTTCATCATGCATCTCATCCCATTCATCTTCTGAGATCTTCTCCGGTCTTTAATCCAATAAATCTTTTTTCATCCCCTGCTATGTAAGCGGAACCTTCATTCACCTCTGCCATAGGCCAAAGTTTCCCTTCCCATCGAATCTCGTGATATCGAACTTAATAGATACCCTCCTAGACATCGATTTTTACAAAGAAGCTCTGATACTAATTGTTGTGAATATCCTTGCGATTTAGGTTTAGAGAAAGAAAGAGAGAAACAACTAAGGCAAATACACTGCACTCTATGGTTTCTTTAGTGATCAAAATGTTAATTTTTACAATAAACTAAATCCCCTTATATAAGCCCTAAAATCCGATCTTATTAGGAAAACTTATGATAATTTTATTTTCCTAAAATAGACTGTACCGTAACTCGGGGACCAAAGATCCCCGAACCCTTGAAAGCTAATCCTAGCGCAACTAACTAATTATAAGATTAGGCCCATTAATACTAATTTATGTCATATATTAACAAGATGAATCTTCATTGATTATATTCACTTAATCAACCTATAATCAAAAAGTCTATCTTTTTATTTTGTTCGTTCTTAAATGCATATATGGTGTTTTGGCAATCCTGTTTGTGTAGGATTGGACTTGAATCAATTATACAAACACTTGAAAAGACTTCTTTTTTAATAATAATTTTATTGTTAACCAAGTGGTTGTAGTTTTGGTTGTGGTTGTGGTCTAGTGGTTAGCACATTTGAAGAGGAATCATCATGTTGGTCTAGATTAAGGATCGATTCCCCTCGAATGTGGAATTACGAAATCATTTTCTCTTGACCAGTCGAAGATGGTGTCACGCTTTAGGCCCATTAAAAACCCGGTGAGTGGGCTATTCGATAATATCATTCACCATGGTGAGAGATGAAGGATCTCGACCTCCAACTTTTTCTAAGTTACCAAAAAATAATAATATATCATAACTGAAACAAACCTATGTAACACGAAAGCTTATTCAGAGATCCGCTTCTCGCATTGGAATCGGAAGCCTTTGGAAGTGTAATTCCAAAAATATTCAATTTGGAAGCTTCGATTCCAGAACTAGAATCGCAATAAATAAATAAATAAATAAATAGGAAGCTCTATATATTTTAAAATATATGTTTACCACATATACAAAAATCAATTTATTAAACATAAGAAATGAGATCGTTTTCATCTTTTACTCTCATAATTTTCTATTTTTTTCTTTTTAACGATTTTAAAGGCCACGACAAAAATAATTTCATTTTGATGATTATTTGTCTAATATAATTGTACCATTTTTAATTAAAATATATTTTCAATTATTTATTTATTCTTACACATATAAGACAATGTAGATGAATACAAGATATAATATATATATATATATATACTATATTTTTAACATTTTAGTTTTGCTTTTTGAAAATTACTCATATTATTATATTTTATTAAAATTTTACCCTAGAATTTTTATATTATATATATAAGCGTTTCCAAAACGTACTCATTTTTAATTATTTAAAAAATTTGCTAAGATTTCAGACGCTTTCGCTTCTACGTCTCCAATTCTGATTCTTTGCAACTTAGAAACCGTGGGTAGGCTCGAAAGAGAAAACTTAATTTACCCTATCTTTAACGAGATCCCATCACCAAATTAAAAAGATCCGATTCAATTTGAATTATCTTAAGAAATAGACACAAATACTTCAGTTGGCAATGCAGACACGTTCGGTCTCTTGCTTTTCAATGTGCAAATGATACTTTTTGTTAGTAAAAATGAAACTTTAGAAAACCGTTGTAGCAGATTGACAAAATGAAGATTTCTCTCTATGGATATAAAAATGTCACATGGGAGATTGCTTGTGTCACAAGCAAATATACATTGAACCACCAAAGAGATTTCTCCTTCTTAGGTTGGCTTACAAACCCATGCATGAAAACTACATTTAAATACATTTAAAACGTGATATTATCTTTTCTTTGTCAGCAAAACGTGATATTTTTAGAAGACCATCGAATCCATTGGATAATTTTCTCTGTATATGGTAAAACAAAATTTAAAAGTCGTGGTCAATCCATATCTATGAATAAGACTGATTCTGAGATTTTAAAAATTGTAATATAAAATGAAAATTGGACAGATTCTTAAAATAAAATTTTGAAAATGGGTCGGTTGTTAACTAAAATTTTAAAAATAAAAAACGGACTGCAAACTCGTGCTTGGCCTCAAGACTGACTTTGTCTATGAATTACATTAGATAATTTAAATCATATAAGCTGGATATAAGCATTAAAATAATTTGTATATGAGTATATACTTACTGTTGTCTCAATTTAGATCATAAGTCCAAACAAAACAAGTATGAACTAGTGTTGCGATCTATTTATAATTTTAAAATTTTAGTTAAGAAAACGAACCATTTTAAAATGATATATGCAAATATGGTATATTTCTCGTTTTAAATTGCGACCTTTAAAATCTCAAAACCGATCTTGATTAGTATTGATTGTGATACTATTATACTTTTCGGCTTGAGTACTTCGACCACTAAATTGGATTATTTGTGTTGTTGACTATTTGTGGGGTATAGACACTTGTAAATGAGCTAATACTGTGTCTTTTAAACTAGTGTCCTTGGCGAAACAGGTTTAAGCCTTAAATCTTCTATAGATTCTAAGTTGTTTATCCGCTTTGAATATGTTGTTTTCATATATTCATAAACCACTGATTCCAACATTTTAGTTATTTTGATGTTTACACTAATTAACAAGTTTTATTTAATTTAAAGGAGGCTCTAAGGTGTTGGAACTCAATTTTGTGACAGTGACTTTTGTCACTTTTCCGGGTGAGTTTTC
>OVBE01013879.1:0-12399 GCA_900406425.1 Iberis pinnata | reverse complement strand
CTAGGGGACCGACGACCCTAGATTCAACAATTGGTGATATGGCCCATGCATATTGTTCACTGAGATATGTGACGAAAGCAGAGTTTAAGATAGATTGGTTGGAGAAAAAACTTAACGAGGCTTGAGACTCGGTTTCAAGAAATTAAGGAACAGTTGAAGTACTTGAAGGGGAAATGCTCTGACATGGATGTTTTATTAGAGTTCTTGCAATGATGTTATTTGATGAATAGGCTGTTAAGTTTTTGAATCTAATTGATGTTCTGTTTTGTTGTTTTGCAAATAAGTTTTACATACAGTTATTCTTAAACCTTGTGCAATGGGAGACTTGTTTTGTTATGACTCTGTTTCTTGACGGAAAAGTTTTTTTATAAAATGTATTGGGTATCTCAAGCCTTAAACTTTGACCGTTGGCATACAGAGATAGTCAAATTAAGTTACTTCAATTCAGACTTTCTTCAAATAAAAAATGTTACACACTTTTGTGTAGATATTATAGTCACAATGCTTTTGTGATATAGAAAAGATCTGGTAAAGTAATAGTTGTGTTATTTGTTCTATCAAACTCTGCAGGAAGACTTGCATAAAAAGAAATGGTGTATCAAGTCAAAAAACAAAGAGGTAGTAGGGTTTTTTTTAGTGACGCGGGACATCTAGGCTAAAACTTGTATATTTTTTCAAAGTAAACTCTAAATTATGTTATATAATTTTTTTTAGAGAGCAAATCCTTAATCGAACATATGGTCTTCTGAATCTCACATTAAAATATTTTTAATCATAACAATGGTTATAAATGAAGGGTTTTGTCTTGTTTTTGTATAACACTTCTAATTGTCTCTGTCTTTCGATCTTCGTGCTGTTTCTCGACACGTGAGCTACTTCGAAAGATTTTAAAAACTTGTTTGTTGTTGATGTTGTAACTTTTGCCTTAATTAATTAATTCACAATCTATCGAAATTGACTTTTCAATATATGTCCTTTAGAACTCTTTAGGTTCTCATAAAACTGACATGTTTATTATGATCTAAGAAAGTATTTATACAATAATATGGAAAACTCAAGAGGAAAAGGAAATCTAAATTCTCCTAAAATATAAAAATTTAACATAATCCCCAATATTCCCCTCAAGTTGGAGCGTAGAGATTCGTAATGTCCAACTTGGATATAAGAAACACAAACTGATCATGAGGCAAAGCTTTGGTTAAGACATCGTGAGCTGAGTGGTAGTGTTAACATAAGTTGTCTTGATGACCCATCCTGTACCGCAACATAAACCGCATGACAATCAGACTCAATGTATTTAGTGCGCTCATGGAAAAATGGATTAGCCGCAATATGAGTTGCTGCTTTACAATCACAAAAGAAACTTGCTGGAGAAGAAACATCAATGCTCATTTATGTTAAAAGTTTGCGGAACAACTTAACTTCGTGTAATGCGACTGACATTGCACGATATTCTGCTTCAACGGAAGAGTGTGACATAGTGTTTTGCTTCTTCGTCTTCCAGCTAATAGGTGAGCCGCCAAGGAGAACCACATAGGCGCTAAGAGAGCATCGTGTTAACGGGCATGAGGCCCAGTCAGAGTCGCAATAAACAAAGGGATGGAGATACGGTGAAGAGCTGAACATGATGCCTTGACTAGGAGTGCCTTTTAGATAACGTACAACACGTAATGACGCATCCCAATGAATCTTCTTTGGTGCCTGCATAAACTGAAAAAGAATGTGTATGGAGTAGCTCAACTCTGGAGGAGTATTAAGCAGATAAATGAGGCGACCAAGGAGACGATGATATGGTGTAAGATCTTGAAGAAGTGGACTCTCGACTAAAGCAAGATTATCCCTTTTCGTAAGGAGTAGCGGCTGGTTGAGAGCTAAGAAGACCACATTACGCAATGATATCCAAAGCATATTTTTGTTGAAGCTAATAGAAACCATCTGGCCCTCAGCTAACTTCAATGCCCAAGCAATATTTAAGACGACCAAGATCCTTCATGCGAAAGCAACGACCTAATTACTCTTTGAAACGAGATATTTTGGATGAATCATTACCGCATATGAAGAGATCATCAACATAGACCAGGACTCGCAAATCTATGATGTTCTTCGAGTAAGAGAAAAGCGTATAGTCCTCATAAGACTGGGCAAAGCCGAACTTCAACAAAGCCTGAGACAACTTAGAGAACCAGCAACACAGAGCTTGTTTTAAACCATAAAGTGATTTATGAAGACGGTAAACCTGACCTGGATGTGTATGTCGATAACACGGAGGAAGCTTCATGTAAACTTCTTCTTCCAAATCACCATGAAGAAAGGCATTATGAACATCAATTTGATGCACTTCCCATTGTTTGGCTGCAACTATTCGGAGAAGAGCACGAATTGTGGTCATCTTAATGACTGGTGCGAAAGTCTCATTGTATTTATTACCTTCGACTTGATGATTGCATTGTATCACAAGACGAGCTTTGTAACGTTCTACTAAACCATATGAATTTTACTTTATTCTGAAAACCCATTGACTTCCAATAGTTTATTTCCCAGGAGGCAGCGAGACAATGCTCCAAGTTTTGTTGTGTTCAAGTGCTTTAATTTTACAAAGCATTGCTTGTTTCCATCGAGTATCTTGCACATCTTGTTTCAAATGACGTGGCTCAACAGAGGTGGTTAATGTAGCCAAGAAAACTTGGTATTTTGGAGTAAAATCAAGGTCCAAAACATAATTACTAAGTGGATAAGAAGACGTACCAGTGATCGATGAAGACACAGAGAGATAGACATGCGTAGGTGAGAGGGGTGAATGTGACGGAGTAGTAGTGCTGTTGTAAACTAAATAATCTTGGAGCTGAGAGTGTTTGTGCTTATCACGTAATCCACGTCCAAGTGGAGCCAGAGTAGCGGTCTCGGCTACCAAAGGAGTTGTTGTATTGCTAGTGAGAGGTGTATTCTCGACAGCTGGAGTCTCAATAGGTGCAGCGGAAGAAGACAAAGGAAGAGACACAGTCTCATAGCTCCCCCTGTCTGGAACAGGTTGTATAACCCATTCATTGTCAAGAACATCAGAGGAAGACGGTTGCACAGGTGGTGCAGGTATTCGATCGTTACATGCAAAGGGAAAGACAATCTCGTTGAATATGACATCAAGAGAGACAAAAGGATAACCAAGAAAAATGCCCCTTTAACTTCAACGACAAAACTTGTGTTTGGTGCAAGATTGGTGATGAACATAGCACTCCACGCCAAAGATCCATAAGAGAAAAAAGTAAGGCTCGGTTTTGAACAGGACTTCATAAGGCGTTTTGCCGTTAAGGATGAACGAGGGTGTATGATTAATAAGATAAGCCGCTGTCAAAACTGCTTCACCTTAAAATCGAACAGGTAAACTTGCTTGAAAAAGCAGAGCTCGCGAGACATTCAAAAGATGATGATGTTTGTGATAACAATTTTTTACGTGTGTGAATAAGGTTATCAATTCCTATCACACTAACATGCCATTGTAGTATAGATATATGTCAATCCAAATGGGTGTGATGCTAAGCACTCTAGATGCAATTGGAACTACTAATTTAAGCCAAATAAAAAGATGAGTTTTTATCTAAAAAGTCCTAAAATGAACAGAACATGCAGTAAGTAAAACAGGAAACATGACATAAGTGTAAAAACGTAAAACGAAAGCAAACGAGAAGATGGGATAAAATGCAATCAAAGGGGAAGCAGTTCCTAAGAATGGGGTAGTTAACTAGTTATCCTCCCTGTACTCCCTAGACACCTAACATACCTCAAACAATTAGGTAATCCCTAGACATCAGATTCATAAGCAACCAAGTTCAATCTCTTGATAAATGATTTCAACCTAAGAAATCACCAGACCTAACTTTCGGTAATGGTACACTACCTAGCAGGCATGAAGAACCAAGCTGCTCAAGCCAAGAAGGACCCTAAACATCTAATCTCTTAGGATAGGAATATAGATCTCTGAAATCACCATGTTCAGACATTTCATTAAACACATTCCGGGTGCTGAAATGTCTAATATCCGATTTCAGTTGATCATAAAGAAATAAGCATGAAGAGCAGTGAAACAGAAGGGATCTATAAGCAATAAAACTTAGGCATTTTGGAAGAACATGAAATCAACACTAGTCTATCCTATCCTTAGGAACCTAGGGTAACTACTCACTACACATGGTGGGTATGAAATCAAAAGAAACGGAAAACATAACTTCAAAACCAATTATCATGATCAAAAGTCAAACTTTGAAAAACAGTAATAATAACAAAGTCAGAAAAACTAGAGGATAATGATCAAGACGAAAAATCAAAGATGCAGGAGATGAACATGAAGAACAGCAAGAACACCAACCCAGAAAAACAGAGTAATAATGATATAAAAGAAAAACCCAGAAATGGTGATCAAGGAAAAAACGAATTTAAAAGCATAAAAAAGTAGATCAACATGCACCATATAGTTCACAACCTTAATTTTAGCATGAAAATGAAGAACTCAGAAGCTAAACATAAACTTAATAAAATTCTGGGTTTGATCATCAAGAACAACAAAGGAAAAATAGAGAGAAAGAAACTTAAGAACAAAATCCAAAATGGCAACAAGATAAAACTTAGTGTAAGTGGAGGCGTTTTTCGGGTTTATATAGTATTTCAGAAAAAGCCATAAAAACGCTAAAAGAAAAAAGTCTAAAAATCCTAATGATTCTTCTTAACCCGAAATTGGATCGTCTTGGTTTGGGTCATCGGGTCGGATTGAAGATTGCTTGGGATCGAGCCAAGATGTAGATGGCTCGATGAGACTTGGGTGTGGCCGAGAGATCAAGGCTGGCTGCTTGGTGATCAAGGTGTGAGGACGGAGCAGGCGCTAGAGATCAAGCTGGGCTCGATGGTAGATCGAGCCAACGATCAAGGTGAGGACTTGGTCATCGAGCCGAGTGTTCTGAGGTGACTCGAGTGGTGATCGAGGCAGGCTTTGCAGCTGGAATTCTCGAGGCGTTGAAGAGGAGCAGGCCGCTGGAGATCGAGATAAGATTGATGGATGATTGAGCTGTTGGTCGAGGTAGTCAATCGAGGGAAAGTCGAAGCCGAGAGGATGCCGTCGAGACGAGTTTGGCTTGGGACGAATGTGCGGCTAAATCAAGGTGAACTTGGCTCGATCACTACGTGGTAAGATGTTGATCGATCCAAGTTGTTTGGCCGAGATGATGAAGCCTTGTGATCGAGCCGAGTTTGGTCTTGAAGATCGAGACGTGCTCGATGTGGTGATCAAGCTGGCTGATTGAGTGACTCGGTTCATTTGATTGAGCCATCTTGGTCCAGTGTTGGCTTGGTCTTTCCTTCTCCTCTTTTAAAATTGTCATAATGTTCTGAAAACTCCTGAAAGTCCTGGAAAATCTCCAAAATGCACATGTATGCGAGTGCTAATGTAGAATTCCTTAAAAATGCAAATTTACTAAGAATACCCTGAGAATGAAACTTGTTGACATCTAAATAATCCTAAAATGATGGTAAATGCGTTCTTAAAATCACTCAAAATACAGAGACATCAACTCTCCCAAACTAAGTCCTCGCTTGCCCTCAAGCAAGTAATTCAGAAGCCTGGAAGAGAAGTTTAAAAATGGGAACTCAGAACCAAAATATGATGATAAAAAGGTAATATCAATGTCCATGTTACTAGTTGTAGAATGCAATTATAATCTCATCCTACTTAAATACCTTAGCCATACTCATTACAGTTCATTCAAGATTAGTTCCAACCTCCACAATGTATTCAAATTTATTTACCCCGGTAACATTCATTAAACAAGGACCGTGGATCAAGTCATGCACATTCATTGAACTCATTTGGCTAAGGGACTGTTTAAGGGATAAAAATGACCCCTTTATGCATTGGCTAACATTTCAGAACATGGTTCTCTTAAAAGGAAATGAGCTATAGCAGAAGGCTAAAGGTAAGAATACTTAGATGCATACAAGAACATATTCCCATCTACCCAAAGCCATTGAAACTAAAATCTTCCTGATTCTAAGCCCGGTAGGAGACCCTAATTCTACCCTTTTACGTTTCTAAGTGATCTTAGTCATTCTCATTTTTCCCTTTCTTCATTTTTTCCTTAACTGTTGTTAGGAGAGAGTTCTTTCCTATTTAACTGCTAGCAGATTTGGGGACTCCCTGATTTCAGTGCCTTTGGTTTCTAACCTTTTTCATTTTTCACTAACTTCTTGGGGTTTTACCCTTTTCTTTCCTTGTCACTTCCTTTTTATGTTTCTACACGAACCATACTTATCATATCCTTTTTCCCCAAACCCTTTACTAGACCATTATGTTTTCTTTTTCTTTTCCTCTCCTAATGTTCATAACTATTCCCTTTCTTTTACCAGATTCCCACATGTTTTATCCCTTTTTCAAACCAACCCTAATACCCAAAATCAAACCCTACCTAGTCCTATCTAGTCCAAAAAGTGTGAACTAGAACTATTCCATTCCTGTTAGTTCAAACCTAACACTTTCTACCAAGATCATTATATAAAAAGACCTAACATTCAGTAATTGATACATGGCTTGAAACAAGGCAATGGTCAAGGGTGGATAGTCTATTTGGATTAACAAGAGTGGTGAAACGGTAGAAGATAATCCAAATATGTATATGCTATCCATGAGTTCAAATCCAGCACACAGACATGATAATTAAACGTCAATTTTATTTTCTAATAAACAGGGGTAAACTTCATATCACAACATGCTTCAGAAAAGAAAGGATCATGCAATTTCACATTCCAAGTATGGTGGATTTAATCAGGATGCATAAGAAAACTAATAACCAGGGCACTGATACTATCTAAGAAAACAACATACATACAAGGTTACTATAATCCTAGTTCCCTATGCAGATGCAGATGACAAACTTATACTATTAACATCCTAAATGCAACTACATGAACACTGTTTTTAAAAATGATTTTAAAAAAAATTTCAATTTTTTTTTGGGGGGGGGGGTTTGTATGCCTTAGATGCTATGCATGAATGGTGATCAAGAAACAAAAACAAAAGCTTCATTAGATAGAGAGCCCCTAAATCCTCCCCCAAACTCGAATTACAAAGTCTCCTGTGTAATCCAATTTTGCAGGAGAACTTAGGGGTTGGACAAGAAATCAAAAGCATAAACACACATAAAAACAAGCAGAAACAGAAAACATAAACAAATGTAGATGAAACAGATTATACAATGGAAGGTCGCGATGGACCTCTGTAGGGGATGAAGAAGGCGGCGGAGACATAGTCGTCCATCGTCTCTGCAGTATATCCTAGGTTAGGACCTGATGCTTCTGGTTGTTGTGGTTGTTGCTGTTGGGATTCTAATCTGCTATCTGCTCTAGTGTCCTCCCTTGCAAAGTGTTGCCTCTTTCTTCTCTGCACTGTTTCTGGATCAACTGAAGAGTGACATGATTGTTGCTCTATGCGGGGTTCCCTTGGACCGACAGTGGTTGAATGACTTCTTTCTAATGTAACTCGGAAAGAAGACCTTGGTTTCTTATATGATTCTGCATTGTTGACCTTCAAGGCTAGCTTCTTGATTTGGTTGGTCATTTCCTTGAACTTCTTCTTGAAGAAACCATCTTGTAACATATTCCAACTCTGGTGTTTGCCAATATTTTGGTGAGCAACAACTAAGCTCTTTCCTTTCTTTGTCGTTAGATCGTCATCAAAATAATAACACTCTGGTTCTTCTAACTCCCTGTCTCTCGAAACATTTACTCTATTATACGCTACATCATCAGCTAGTCTTGCAGCAGCTTCATTGTCGGAATAGTACAACACGTCTTCACTTGGTTAGAAATGTTGTTCCCTTCCATAATAGTGGTAATGGAGACGTTTGGAAGTGGTAGTCTCGATTACCCCAAGAGTGGATCCATCTTGCTGGTTGACCTTTAAAATCATACGCATTCTTTAAGTAGTTTAGGTATATCCATCTTGTTGGTTGTCCTTTAGATTTAAGGGGAACCTTGCAAGCCTTCAGAATATGAGTCATTATTCCCCCAACTGTTAAAGTTCTGCTACTCCCCTTTTTATGAAGCGTCGTTGCCCATTCCCTATACCACATGAGTTGGTTGATCAAAACATAAAAATGCTGGCTACAGCTCTATCACCTTGCATCGGATAACCATTGGAGGTATACTTTAGTAGATGTGTAAATGCCAAATCCAATATTCCCATTTCTCTGTCAGACACGTGCCCTGTTACTTCCCTTGTAAACATGGTGTTGGCAACTATGTTGTAGAAGTACCTTAAAATTGGGCTCCTTATGTGATAGTAGGATGTTTTATGTCCTACTGAGAGATCAATTCCCCATCATTGTAGTATAGATAAGGTGTCAATCCAAATTGGTGAGATACTAATCAATCAAGATTGTAATGGATGCTTCTAAGTCAAGCTAATATGAAAAAGGGGTGGTTTTCTAACAAGTCTTAAGTGAAGTGAAACATACTGGAACTAAAAAGCATAAACAAAACAAAATGCATAAAAACTAAAAATGCTAAAAGGTGAAAATAGAGGAAAAAGCAGAGAAGGTAAGGATGTAATCAAGTGTAAAGCAGTTCTTGAGGACAAAGGATAATCAACCAGAGATCTGTCCCAATCTATCTAAGCACCTAACATACCTCAAACAAGAATGAGATATCCCTAGAAGATAGGTTCATAAGTAACCAAGTCCAATCCCTTGATAAAGGTAATCAACCTAAGCAATCACCAGACCTAACTCCTGTTATCGGTACACTACCTAGAAGTCATTAAGAACCAACCTACCAAAGCCAAAAATCCCCCTAGTCATCCAACCCCTTAGGTTGAGATGCATATCCTAAGCATCTAAGGCGTTGCATAAGGATGAGCTAATCTCTGAAATCACCATGATTAGGCATTCCATTGAACGCTTTTTGGGCACTGGAATGCTCAAGATCAGATTTCGATTGGTGTGAAAGAAACCAACATTAAGCACAATGAAACAAAAGGGATGTATATTCAAACAAGCTTAGGTGCTAAGGTAAGACCAGGACATCAACCCTAGTCTACCCAATTCCTCAGGAACTTCAGAAAACTACTCACTACTCATGGGAATGAAAGCAGGAAAAACATAAATCATAACTTTAAAGCTAAGCATTATGATCAAAGATTAAACTGTTGAAGAACAGCAAGAACAGCTAACCCATAAAACAAGAACACAATGGAACAGTAACAAACCCAGAAACTGATCAAAGGTTAAAACAAAAGATTAAAAGCAAAAACAGAAGTTCAATATGCAACAGATAAACAACAATCTAAAGCTAAGCGGAATAGTAAAAGAAAGCAGTAGATTAGCATAAACTTAAAAGATTATGGGGTTTTACACCAAGAACAACAAAGGAAATAAAAAAAAAGAACTTGGTAAAAAGGAGGCGCTTTAGGGCTTTTATAGTGTTCAGAGAAAAGCCCTAAATCGCACTAAAGACAAAAACTAATCATTGGCATAGGTCTTAGGTCAGGTCCATTCCGGATTTGAGTTGGTCGGGTTGGAGCTTGAGCTGATGCGCGATCGATCCGTGCTGAAGTGAGATTGATCCAGAGATGAGTGTGTGATCGATCCAGGGGTGAGTGTTAGATCAATCCAAGGTTGAGGCTGGGATCGATCAAGACTTGGGGTTGAGATCAATCTGGGATCGATCCAGACTTGGGCTTGAGATCGATCTGGGATCGATCCATTCTTCGGCTTGAGATCGATCCAGGCTCGGACTGAGATCGATCCAGGCTTGGACTGAGATCGATCCAGGTGTGTCTTAAGATCGTTCCAGTCTTAGTCCTGGAATCGATCCAGGTCTTGTGCTGGTCCATTCCACATTTTTGCTCCTTTTCTTAATTCTCACAAAACCTTCCTGAAAACTCATGAAAGTCCTGAAAAATCTTTAAAACGCGTGCATATACGAATTCTAATGGAAAAGTCATAAAAATCACAAACTTACTGAAAACAACTGTAAATGTTACACATCCACGCCTAAAGACTTAAAATCAATGTTAAATGACTTCTAAAACCCATGAAAATTCAGAGTCATCAACTCCCAAAAAAAAAATCTTCATGAAAACTCTTGAAAGTCTTGAAAAATCTCTAAAATGTGTGCATATGCGAATTCTAATGAAAAAGTCATAAAAATCACTAGCTTACTGAAAACAACTATAAATGTTACACATGCACGCCTAAAGACTTCAAAATCAATGTTAAATGACTTCTAAAACCATGAAAATTCAGAGTCATCAACTCCCCCCCAAACTAAATCCTTGCTTGCCCTCAAGAAAATAATTCATAAGTTTGGGAGTGAGGTTTGAAAGTGGGAACTCATAATCAAAACATGCTGCTAAGACAGGTAATATTAATGTCCTGGTTACTAGTTCTATAATGCAGTCCTAAGCTCATCCTACTTAAAAACTTTAGCCATGCTCATCACAGTTCATCACAGACCAATTCCAACTTCCACAATGCATTCAAATTCATTTTCTCCTTTAACATTCATTAATCAGGAACCATGGATCAAGTCATGTGCTTTTAATGTACTCATTTTTTCAAGGACAGGTTAAGAGTAAAGATGACCCCTTCATGCAATGGTTAATAATTCAGAACAAGGGTTCTCTCAAAAGGGAATGAGCTTTAGCAGAAGGATAAAGGTAGGAACACTTAGATGCATACAGAAATAGAACCCCATCTACCCAATGCTTATGAAGCCTAAGTTTCCTGATTCTACACAGTAAGGAGTTCTAAATCTACCCTTTTGAAACTCAAAGTGACCATACCCATTCACATTCCCCTTTTTCATCTTTTTCTTGTTACACTTAGGAGAGACTTTTTTCTTAGATGATTGCTAGCTATTTCAGGAACTTATTTGCTTAAACGCTTATGGCCTTCGACCTTTCCACTTACACTATCTTTTGGGTTTTACCCTTTTGAATTCATTGTCATATACTTTCTCTAACTTTGCACTAGCCATAGTTCTTTTGCATACCATTGTTCCCCCAAACTTTCTACTAGCATATTATGATTCTTTTTTCCATTTCTCTCCTAAGGTTCTTTCTTATCATTTCCTTTTTACCAATTACCAATACCATTTCATTTATTTCCCACCCAAACCAACAAAAAACTGAATCCCACCTAGTCTTATCTAGTCCAAAAAGCATGGACTAGAACTATATGAGACTATATACCTGTCAGTTCGAACCTAACACGTTCTACCAAACTCATTCCATAAAATTCCTGCCACTTAGTAGTAAATTCAAGGTTTGAAAGAAAGCAAGGTTCAAGGGTGGGGATTCTACTTGGGTTAACAAGAGTGATAAAAGGTAGAAGATAACCCAAATATGTATATACTATCCATGAGTTCATATTCAACACACAAACATGATATTTAAACATTCAATTTCAAGTTCTAATAGATAGGAACAAACTTCAAATCACAGCATGCTTTAGGAGACAAATGATCATGCATGTTCACATTCCAAAGCAAGGTGCAGTTTTACTTTAGACAATTTCAGGATGCATTAGACAACTAATAACCAAGGCACTAAGATTTTTAGAGAAAACAACATACACAAGGTTATCATCTTCCTAGTTCCCTATGCATATGAAGCTACATGAAATTTCAACAACCTATATGCAACTACATGAAATGAAACTACAATGACAATCTGTTTTTGAAGAATGGTTTTCGTAAAATTTTCAAATTTTTATGGTTTTTAAATGCTAATAGATGCTTTGTAAATGCTATGCAAAATGGAGACAAAGGAACAAACAAGGAAAATTTTCATTAATAGCAGGCCCCGAATCCTCCCCCAAACCTGAATCAAGAGAAGGTTCATACTCAAATCATTGGGTTATCACTCAAAAGGGAGTGATTGATTTAGAAAAATCAAAATGAGACAAAAGGCAATGAGGAATACAACTTTTGATTTCCATTTTTAAACTTTCCCAAGCCCGTTCCTTATTCTACCCATTCTTCATTCGTTTTAACCATCTCTTTTAAGTTTAAACTTCCCAAACCAACCATTCTTCATTCTTTGCTCACTTAGGCTTTAATTTTTCTCCACTAAACTTATCATTACTTCCCTTGTATCATTTCAACTTACACTAGCTCCCTTTTTACCATTTGATATCTTAGGCTATTCTTCTCATTTTTCTTCAATTTTTGCCTAGCCTTCCTTGTTATTCAACTTGGAGCATTTCCTTTCTTTAAACTTAGGGATTTCATTTTCGTTCCATTTCCTAGTCTAGTGGACACTCCTTTTTTTTTTATCAAACTCATTACTTTCTTTTTTTCTTTATTCTCCCGAACATCCTCTTTTGAAACTTAAACCACCAACCTACTTCTATCCTTATCCAA
>OVBE01013878.1:0-12400 GCA_900406425.1 Iberis pinnata | reverse complement strand
GAGATGGAAATGGATTCTAAATCACCCAAAGTTGTAGAAGATCTTGCAATTATAGTTTATGTGTGTGATGATTCAAAAACTTGAAGAAACTATGGATCTCTTATCTCATAAAGTTGAGTGTTATAATTGTCATGGTATAGGACATGTTAAATCAATTTTTCCATCGTTTAAGAGAAAAGAAATCAAGTGTAATAAGTGCAATGATTATGGTCATACAAAAGCAGTTTGTGTAAACACACAAAAAGGAAACAAGATGAAGGCTCAAAGTTGTAGTGATACTGAGTCTGAAAATGATGAGTCAGAACTGAATTTCGTTGCCTTAACATCTCAGGAAAAACGTGATAGTGTCTCAGACACTAAGTCGGACACCGACATGGATTCTAAAGAAGAAAGTGAAATAGATCCTAAAGCTGCATATCAAACATTGTTCAATAACTGGGTCAATCTAAGCAGGGAAAATCTCCAACTTGTCAAGGATAAAGCACTGTTGAAAGCTCAAATGAACATTCTAGAGATGGAGAAAATAAGTGAAAAATCTGATCTGAACTCAACAATGTCAATTGAGAAAATTCAGCAAGAGTTAAAGGAGAAAACTGAAAAGAATGCTCAACTCGAAGAAACCATCTAACAAATGGAAAATTGNGGAAAATTGGGCAAATAACGAAAGAAAGAAAACTCAATCACTGGAGATTCAGCTCACTGAGAATCACAAGAAGATTATGATGCTCAACAGTGGGACAAAAGACTTAGATCAAATACTTGCTGTTGGACAACCCCAAAAAGTCAATTGGGGATTGGGTTACAATGGATTCAAGTCATCGAATCATGTTAATGTTTCAAACTTATCCAATTTTGTTGCAGCAAAGGAGAAGCATCATCAGAATGAAAGAAAGAACATCGCACAACCAAGAGTGTAAAGAAAGACGATTCATAGAGATCGGGTTGATCAACAACAAAACCAATCAGCCGAAAATTGTAGGACCAGTGTGAAAGACACTCTGCATCGTAACTAGGAAAAGATTGAAGCATCATGTCTATCAAGAATGGAAAGTAAGAGCTGTGTATCCAGAACCAAAGAGATTTGGATATGTTTGGGTGGTCAAAGAGATTCAAGAAAAACATCTTAACAAAGGGGATAAATCTGATCGTTATGGATATCCTAAGGATGTTTCATCATATAATGATTCAAGAAGTAGGAGATATTACATGTGAGTTCTCACAGAGTTTTAGCACTCAAGCATGAGGAGATTGAAAAGATTATTTTTATTAATAGTTGATTAAGAGGGAGTCTATGATGATACTTTACATGACATGTGATTGATAGGTTTCAAGAGTAAGCTTGAGTTATATAACTCAGTGATAAAGGGGGAGAATATTGAGTCCGAAAATTCAAGGGAATAATTGAAGATGACGTGAAAGTGAAGCTTGGAGCTAAAACTAAATCTTTGGATAGAAGATATTGCTTCTTATAAGGAAAAAGGAGATTTGAGATATTCTCATATCTATTAGAGATATTCTCATATCTAAATCTTTGGTGAATATTGGAAGTTGCTGCGTCTTGGATGCTATTAAATATAAGATATATAAGTCAAATTAGGTCAGCCGCTCAGAAAAGAAAAAGCTCAATCTATTGAAGATCGGTCTCTGGAAAAAGGTACAGATCGATTGTGTGAAACACTTAAACCAGTGTGTTACCTTCTGAATCACGAGGTATTTTAGATCAAGGATAGAATTAGGAGAAAGACCTAAGTGTTCTGATTCTTGTATCTGTATTAGAGACGTGTGTGTCTCATTATAGGATAGAGATTGATTGGTGTCGAACTAAAGAGTGTCTTAGTGTCGAATAATTCCATTTGGTAAGATCTTGTTGAACGTTTGTCTAATAAATTTCTAGTGATTGGTTTGAGGACGTAGGCATATTGCTGAACCTCGATAAATCTCTTATGTGCTCATATTCTCGTTCTTACAAGGACTACGTCTACTCGTCACCGATGCCATAATCTAATCAAATTAGGAGTGATTTTGGAAGAACTTACCATAGAGTTATCAATTCCGGTCAAATAAGTTAGTTAGGAAGACGTTTTTTATTTTATTTTGTATAATACTACTAATTACACAAAAATGACTAATATAAGTATTGCATTATGTTATATTCGAGTTTGGAATCCACATTTTATAATAATTTTAAAAAAGTAATTTGGCACAACATAAAAAACTTACGTGTTTGTCTCGACATGCCGACGTGGTCAGGAAAAAGAAGTACCAATTCACTTTCACGCAAATCCATTTGCCCATATCGCTACTTTTATTTCAGCCACCCATATTAATAAGTCTAAGCGCATAATGCAAACATTTTAGTATATTTTAATTATAATTTACATTCAAACTTAATATCTGCAATTTGGCATGTTGGACACCGAGTCTTACACCCTCGCATTATTAATCCCCATAATTTTTTGTATATATATTTTTTCAACTAAAACTCTCTCTTTTTTTTTTGTCAACTAATCTTCTAATATGAACAGCTAACATGTCCTTATCAGACCTAAGTTATTTAGGTCATGTGACATAACCTACAAGCTACATATATGTATTCGATGCATGAGCATCATTTATTTTCATTTGGTGTATAATCGAGTTTTCATTTGAGGGACATGGGTTATTTTATTTTTATGTAAATTAATCTTATACAAACTAATAAACACTATAATTAAGTTATATTGTCGACTCCTAATTAAACTTATGTAGAAATGAATTAAATTCCTTAGAACGATATTCTGAAAACTCCTATGTAAATATATATAACTTCAAAAGTTAATAATTATATAAATATATGAATATATAACTAAAATAAGATATTAAAATATGCTTTAATATTATTATACAGTCAATAATTATTTGAATATCTAAATATATAACTAAGATCATATTTAAATATGATTTATGTTAGGACAAAATAAATTTATTTACCAATTAGCTTTCGACAACTATTATAATACTTGAAAGTTGTCAAAATGTAAATAGTTGCCAACAAAGTATGTTTAGTTGCCGACAAGACACAGATGGTTGCTAACATAAACTAGACTATGGTTGGAATCTATTTGACAATTATCCGAAAGTTCTTTAGAACTAACGGGCGTCAATAATGGCGAAAGCCCAAGCTTTTAAAGATATTAAGTTTTTGGTCAAAATATCTTCCAACCAATAAGGTGATTCATGTATATTTATATCCAAAAATAAGGAAGTTGTTAAGTAGTCGTCCCGATCCGAAAAAGGTTAGGTTCAACACTCCTATAAATAGAGAAGCCCTAAACTTGAGAAAGAAACGAAGTAAAACCTTAAACAGCTACTTGTTCACAACTTCTAAAGGAAAACGATCAAGTCAATAGCAAGCCAACAACCTATAACAACTGGATTCTCATCGATCAACTAGTGAAAGTCGACAAAAGTCATTAATAGTTGTTGATTCTTGACAGATTTAATCGATTGTAATCTTAACTTATTGATAAATAAAAATATTCATTCATTTTTCATTCTGTAGAACTGTCTCAATACGAACTAGTTAAATTTTTTCCAAACAATTTTAGTATAATTTGTTTGCACGCAATATTTAATTATTTTTTCACCAAATACAAAAACAAAAACTACAACGAAAGAGAAGAGTTTCTGGGTATCCACGGAGGGAGGCCCGAACCAACATAAGTGAAGCACCAATGCTGCTTCCTTGATGCACACGCCAAAAGATCTGCATATCCATTTATTTGTCGCGGGAGGTACTTGAACTTGACTTATGGGAATCTATCCTGATAACTAGTTGCGTCTGCCAGTTCATTACTGAAAGACGGCCAATCTGATGGTGCTGAAAGCATAGCTAGCAGTTCTTGAGAACCCGTGTAGAAAACATCACAAGGTCGTTCCATTCGATGGAGGCTCTGCATAGTCCACAAGAGATTTAAAATTTCTGCATGCAGCCATGAACGGCCCTGAAGCATACCTATTGATCCCAATAAATTAATCGTTGGTGAATGATCTTTGTAAGTCTAGCCAAAACCACATAATCGTTCATTTTCCTTCCAAGAATCGTCAACAAAGCAAGTACGTGTGGTTGACACATCCTATATATGGAAAGGAGCTTTAACTCTATTTAATCCATCATTAGTTTGCGAGATACTGGAATGCGTATAAGCCCAATCTGACGCCTCTTTAACAGCATGGGTTATTATATATGATGGTTCCCATACCCTGTCATTAAACAATTTTTTGTTTCTTGCTTTCCAGTTGAACCAGAGAAACCAAAGGTATTCAGTTTTAACTACCAGTTCCCCTTGTAGTGGCTTTCGTAAGAGTAAAGATAGTGGATATGCATGCAATATTTAATTATTATTAAAAGTTATTTTAAATTTTATTTATCATATTAAAATAATTTGGATACAGTTATTTTGATTTGCAACCAAAACTTACCAAAAATTATACATACAGTAGTTAACTTCTAACCTCTTAAAGTGTATTACATAAATATTATACTAACAACTACTGACTGCGCTTTTTTCCCAAAAGAAGCAATATAGATTAAAGCAGAGTATACATAGTTTATAACAAAAACTTCTCAAACAGAGATATAACAAACAAATATAAAGCCATCTATCTTCTCTCACTTTCGAAAAAACCTTTCAGCCAAGAAGGATATCCAGTAGAAACATAAGATTGAAGATGACCATCGCCTATGACACTCTGAGCAATCATCTTAGCTCCTTTATTACATTATTTATCCTCAAATTGTATGCACCGGTGTTCTTTGTTCTATGTGAATCTCAACAGAGGAGCAAGAAAACCAAGCCAGGCTGGAAAATCATTTGGCCTATGAAAAGCCTCGATTATATCAAATGCATGTAGGTTATATTCATAAATAAATTATTTATACCTATTATAATATTATTAAAAAAATTTAAATTGTTTTTCATTTCTCATTATTAAAATATGGGTTGCCGGTTTTTCCTTCTGAACAATACCAATCCACATTATTTCACCCCAAACTTTTCGGGTCATCACTACACTACAAAAACTTCTTTATTTCACTACAAAACCCTTAAACTTACATTTTTTGTAATTTTCCCTAGATAAAATTAGGCCACTTAATCGCGTCTTAAGATTAAAATAACGATTAGAAGCTGGAATTTATGTTAATTAAAACACGTGACTCGTTTAAACAAAAAGCCACATACATCAAACAAAAACAAAATAGATTTGGGGGGGTTTTGGCGAGTTAGGGTTATTGAGAAAAAGTGAGTGAGTGAAATTGATTACTAAGTGTAAGGATGGTGCGCGAGTTGAGCTTGGTTGCGATCGAGCCTCTAGCAGAAGAAATGAAGTATGAATATCAAGACTGAGTGATGATGAAGATGCTGATTGTCATGCAAAAGAAGACTATAAAGGTAAGAAAAAAGTTGACGATGATAATAAGGATGATGAGGATGTAGCTGATAGGTTTGAGTATGAGGTTGATGANTAGGGGGGGGGGGGGGAACGTAATACCATTCTCGATAGCTCATATGAGAGTGAGGATGATGAGGATGTCTCTGACTTGAAAGAAAAACACAATGAACAAGCTTGCGGTAAGCACTGTTTTCATGTCAGGATTAGAGTTTAAGCAAGCAGTTTTAAAGTATGCAATTATGAAAGGGAAGAACATTGTTCAAAATAGATGGGAGAATACAAAGTTGAGCTTTAAGTGTGGTATGGGTGGCAAATGTTAGTGGCGAGTATAATGCTCTTACGATGAGCCAAAACAACTTTGGTTGGTCAAGAGTACATATGAGTGGCACACATGTTTTCCAAATGGAAAGTGCAAGATGTTGAAAAGTCCATCAATTGGAAGGATGTTCATGGACAAGTTAAGGCACAACTCTAATTTTATGCCTGAGGATATTCAAAGTTACATAAAGGAACATTGGAATATCATAAGTTCAAGGAACCAATGTCAAAGAGGAAGGACATAAGCTTTGAAGTGGCTTGAGAACGCGTATAAGGAAAAATCTGCTCATCTTCATGGATATGTACAGGATATTAGAAACTCTAATCCGAGATCAACAGCAATTGTAGAAACAATTTTTAACGCAGCTCGGAAAGATGTTTTTAGCAGGTTTTATGTGTGTTTTGAAAATCTTAGAAGTTGTTGGAGGGGGTCATGTAGGCCTATCATTGGGCTAGATGGAACATTCTTGAAGGTGGCTATTAAAGGAGTCTTGTTGACTGTTGTGGGACATGATGCGAACAATCATATATATCCCACTGTGGTTCAGGCAAAAAATGGAGACAATTGGCTTTGGTTTCTGCAACAATTCAAGAGGGACTTAGTTGTTGAAAATGATGAGAAGTATGTGCTAATCTCTGACAGATCAAAGGTGAGTTGTACATATAAGAAGGGACTAATTAGTTGTTGTAAAATAGTACATATAAGTAGGGACTAATTAGTGTTGTTTTGTTGTTTTGGGGACTAATTCGTGCTGTTAAAATAGAGCTTCTACTTGTACAACATAGAATGTGTGTTAAACACATTGTGGAGAATTTGAAGAAGAATCATTCAAAGAGAGATATGCTCAAGCCTTTAATTTGAAATTTAGCTTGGAGTTATAACCCTGAGGATTTTGAAAACAAATTAAAGTACATCAGGAGTTACAGTAATGCATTATATGAAGATGTCATGAAAGAGGATCCTAAATCATGATGTAGGGCATTTTACAAGACTGATAGCCGCTGTGAAGATGTTGACAACAATGCTACAAAGTCTTTTAATGCAACTATTACAATAGCAAGAACCAAGACAATGATTCCTATGCTAGAGATGGTTCGTAGGCAAGCTATGGATATGATCACAAAGAGAAACAAGAAATTAAGCTCATAAATGGACTGAGAAGTTTACTAAATATGTAGTAAAAGTGCTTGAGGATGAGAAAGAGAAGGCTCATAAGTGAAAAAGTATACGGGAACACATGGTAATTTTGAAGTCCATATGTTAGGAGATGCTAATAGAGTGAATGTGGTACTATAAACTTGTACATGTGGGAAGTGGAAAATAAGTGGGATACCGTGTGAGCATGCGTATGGTGAAATGCTTGATTAGGGTTTATATGTAGAGGGTAGAGTCTCTACTTGCTTCTCAACAGATTTTTGGAGAAGTTGTTATGAGTCATCAAATGTTTCCAATGAGAGGAGCTAAATATTGGATGAACTCAGGACTGAGACAGATCAAAGCACCTCCAGAACCTTCACTTCCTGGTCGAAAGAAGACATTTAGAAGAAAGAAGGAAAATCATGAGTCACCTTAGAAGAAGAAGCAGAAGGTAGTGGCAAAGCTGAGTAGACGTGGCAGGGTCGTCCACTGCTCTATATGTGGCAAAACTGGACACAACAAGGCTGGATATCATAAGAAGAAGGAGAAGACTTCATCAGAGGTTAGTGTTCTATGTGTTTTTATTGTTTAAGTTTAGTCTTTATTGTTATATGTGTTTGACGATTTGTTTATTGTTTAGTCTCGGGTTTTCATGTATTTGTTCTTGTTATATGTGTTTGACGATTTGTTTATTGTTTAGTCTCGGGTTTTCAGTTCTTGTGCTTTGTGTTTAGTCATGTTTCTTGTGTACTTTCAGGGTGGGCCATCACACAGAGATGAGTATGCGTGTGGACCATCACAACCTTCTCAAGAAAGCACAATGTGAAGAAGTTCTTATTTGTGTTGCTTTTTTCATGTAATTTGCAACTATTTAGCAACTTAGGTATTATGTTTTGTTATGTATGTTGCAACTCTTTAGCAACATGGTATTGTAAGGCACAACATACTTGGGTAATTATGTTATGTATATTGCTTTAGTGTTTTGATTTTGTTGTTTCTCTTAGTATAAGAACAATGCAAAAACAAGAACTTATAACCAAAAACTCATAACCAACACACAAACTTCCATTAGTTAATAACACAACATAACATAACAAATCTTAGTTTTGAAATCGTTAAACACAACACAAACACAACAACAAATGCTGGATCCAAGCCTATAAACCTACATGAAACAACAAAGGCTGGATCCACTGCCAAATTTACCTTCTACATCAATCTTTAACTCTGTCTCAATCTTCTCTTTTACCTTCTGCATCAATTCACCTTCGAGCTTCTCAAACTCTTTCTTTTGAACTTCTGCATTTTTCCTCATTTCTTCTACCATCACTTCACAATCTTCTGCAACTCTGTCAATACTCGCATTACACAAACTAATCTCTTCAAATAAAGTGTCATCAACCCATTTGAATAGGTGAGACTCGGTTTTTCTCTGCAAACAAACCATAAAAAATCAGACACCTTATTCTCTGAAAATTAACAATAACCAGAACAACTACATTACCTCATGCCCAACCGCACATCGATAGAACCTCTGGTATGGGTTCTCGTTCGTTTTTGATGTTAGTGTGATGACTCTGTTTTCGCACCAAAATCTTGTTGGCACACCTAATACACGGTTGCGCGAGGCGAGGAGGCTCGATGATGATGAACAATTACTCATCTTTCACTCACAACACACGATTCCAGTTCAACCGATTTCACTCACTCACTTTTTCTCAAGAACGCTAACTCGCCGAAACCCCCAAATTGATTTTGTTTTTGTTTGTTGTATGTGGATTTGTTGTCTAAACGAGTTGCGTGTTTTAATTAACATAAAGCGCAGCTTCTAATCGCTATTTTAATCTTAAGACGCGATTAAGTGCCTAATTTTATCTGGGGTTTAGGGATTTTGTAGCGAAAACGAAAAATTTGTATATTGTAGTGATAAGCCGAAAAGTTTGAGATGAAATAATGTGGATTAGTATTATTCATGGAAAAAATTGGCATGATTTTATAAGAAATAAAATCGACTTTGTTACGAAAGAAATAAAAATTAAAATCGTATTATCATACTTTTTTGAAGTTTCAGCTTATTAGTTTTATTATATTATAGGTCTATCATTAATATTGATTTAAGAAAATTTTACAATCATGACACAACTTGGCTCATATGGTATCAATTTCACTATCATCCTCATATATCAACTATAAAAAAAACAAAGAATTTATAGTATAAGAAAAATCAGAAATATCAAAAAGAAAAAAAAGAAAAAAAAGAAAGATATTGTCCGCTATGTGGTGTCTGTCATAAGTCATTCTAGAATCGTTGAAATACAATATTTTAAAAATTGAAAATCCTACGTAATTCCACGAAAGTGGTGAGGGTATTTACGTAATTTACATTAAAGAAGACGGAAAAGTTGGGGATGGTGGCGAGAGAGAGATGATAAGAGTTGGAAACGCGTCTCTTTGAGCCCCATATTCCATTGATTTCTTCTCTCATTTCTCTCTCTCTGCTCAAATTCGATTCATAGCTTCGTCGGAGGAGTAAATCAATTCGATTCGATGGCGCAGAGAACGGAGAAAGAAGAGACGGAGTTCAAAGTACTTGAATCCTTAACAACCCCGACGCTCTGTACAAATAACTGCGGCGTAACGGCGAATCCGGCGACAAATAACATGTGTCAGAAATGTTTCAACGCTTCCGTGGCTTCAGCCTCCGTTTCCGGTGTAGAAACTGGTTCGATGTTGAAGAGATCGGCGAGATCCGTTAATCTTAGGTCGACGCCAGCTAAAGTTGTAATCCGTAACAGAGAGATCGATCCGGTTAAGAGAGATCAACAGATCGTAAATCGATGTTCAGGTTGCCGGAAGAAGGTTGGATTGACCGGATTTAGGTGCAGATGTGGTGATCTTTTTTGCTCCGAACACCGTTATTCAGATCGTCACGATTGCAGCTACGATTACAAAACCGCAGGTCGTGAAGCGATCGCAAGAGAAAATCCGGTTGTTAAGGCGGCGAAAATGGTAAAAGTTTAAAAATCCGAAAAGGAATCTTAAATCGTTTTGGTTCGTTCAAAAAGCTCAATCAGAAAAAATCATTCAAAAGAGAAATATGCTCAGAGACGATGCTGTTTTGTAACGAAGATCAGAGAGATTCTCTGGTTAACCTCAATTTAATTTTCTTTTTGCCTTTTTTTTTCTTATTCCTCTTGAGTTATTAAATTAGTTGTATGATTATTATTATTAATATTGTGGCTTTACAGATTCATGAATTTTGCTTTCTTGATTATGATCAAGAAAAGTGTTTCGAGTGGCATGTTTGTAGTTTTGGTAGAAACGAAGGGTTGTTTTAGTAAACTTAGGTTATGGTTTCGTGTAGTAGAAGATTAGATGTTGTTTAAACTATTCATTGTGCGTCACAACTCACAACTCAATTTCTCTTTGACAACTTTGCTTGGCGTATAAAAACCGTACTCCCAAATTACGTGTTTGAGTTGTATGGATTATTATAAGTTCGTTTGATTTTTTTTTTTAATTTAAAGCATCCAACCCAACACATACAAATTGTAGAATTTTTTTTTTTCGCGCACAAAAGTGCTTATGTATATATTAGCTTTATTTATATGATTAGTAAAGATTATATTATATAATATATGATTGTATGACAATGTATTTTTAGTAAATAAAAATAAATATTAATATATAAATTAATAGAACTTTGTGAAGTTTAATATAACATATATTTTGAGTTTTGAGTAATGTTACATATTATATATTAAGATTACTAATTTTAATATTAACATGTCACTATTGTTGAGATTTCATTAATACATAAACCATAATATATATTAGTTTCTAATGAATATTATATAAGTGGAAGTTTGATGAATCATGTTTTAAATATTTTTTACTTAATCTAGGGTATCCCAAACCCACGTAGGAACTCAGACTAATCCTAAGGAACGAGATAGTCCACAGATAAACCACCATCTCAGATATTCAAATGGGTCAAAAGCAATGACCCATATTCATGTGGGTGTCCAAGAACATATGATTTAGTTGCGCGCAACATGGGTATCGAACCTTTAACGTGATAGCGTCACAAGCCCGTTCCTCCGCAAATATCTTCCAAAGCAAACTTTACGGGCTGAGAATTTATATAGTTTAAGCTAGGGTTGACTTAGGACCATAATTAGAACCATAATCCTCTAATTATAAGATAATTAATTTTTAATTTAGTCCTTCACTAAATTAAAAGTTACTATAGATATCCATACATAAATATTTTTATAACACTTACATTATTCCAAACTGACAACATAATATTTGAGTTATAAGTAATGATCTTAACAAATTCATATTTAAGTTAGGTAATGACCCTAACAATATAAAATATAAACAAAAATTTAACCAAAATAACACTAGTGGGAGATGTTCACTAATGATAATAATTGAACCAAAATTATCTTATGTTTTATAATTTTGTGATAATGCTATTTTAATTATTTAATATTATTCGTACTTAAATAATATTACAAATTTTGATTATTAAAAATAAAATAAAATAATTGGATTCATTTTGTAAATTTTACAAGTAAAAGGTATAATCGACATTTAATTTTAAAGTGAAAATGAAATATATTTAAAAATTTTATTTTAGTGGAGTAAAAAATGAAGTTATGGACTGGAATAAAATCTAACTATATTTTAGAATCACTTCATAATAAAATGAAAAATATAGTAGTGAGTTATCGATATTCTAAGATTTTGCATCAACGCCATGAAGCACCTAGCGTAGGACTACTCCACATTCTTTTATCTCCCATTTTGCCGAGCTAGGGTAAGATATAAATTTGAACTCCAAAACAAACTCTGTGGAAGTCACCTCCTTTGATTCGATGTCGAATATA
Organism: Iberis pinnata; assembly: GCA_900406425.1. Lineage (NCBI taxonomy): Eukaryota > Viridiplantae > Streptophyta > Magnoliopsida > Brassicales > Brassicaceae > Iberis > Iberis pinnata. The sequence goes on along the minus strand of OVBE01013878.1, from coordinate 616 downwards.
AAGAGATTCTCCGATAAAGTTTCTTCTTTGGAACCTTTATGTGTTCTTGAGAAAGTAGTACTATTCTTATTTTTGGACGCCACTCTATGAGATATTTCCACATAGTTCCAAACACCTTCATTAACCACAAAAACACATGCCCTGTATTTTTTTTGATGTACCAAGAGGCTCCTTTTCGTTTAACTTTACCGTCAAAATATTTCCTGAAGTTTTGAAATTGAAGTAGGAAGGAATTTCTCCACCGGGTAAAATAACTTTATCACGAGTTTATGCTTGTATGATGAGATCTCTTGCTTCTTGATTTAGTTTAAAGCAATTTCTAAAGTCGAGCCGAATTGCTGGATGGAAAAAAGAGCAATCTAATCTCTCTAGTGACTCACAATTTTCTGCTTCTAGGACTAATAGAGAATCAGGAAGCTGTGGGAGTGATACCAGCTTTCGCATTCCGTTTAGTACTAGTCGACTTAGACGAGTGAGCCCTTTGATCCATGTGCCAAGCTCTTGTATTTCTCCTAACTCTGTTAAATCTAACTCTGTGATGGTATCCAGAGCGTGCGGCATTATTGAATCAAATAATCGATATAGGATATTAGGTTTATGAGAATAATAACAACTT
>OVBE01013876.1:0-12401 GCA_900406425.1 Iberis pinnata | reverse complement strand
AATAAATATGATTAAACAGCTTTGTAAAAGTGTTTAAATGATTTCTAATAATAGTTTATGCCTCTCTGTCTTTCCGTCCAGTGTCGTATCTGTGTCTTAGTCACTACATCCACTTCCACCATCACCCACTTGTGGCAAAGGATTACCGAGATCCATGCATGGATAGAATAGGATCGATTGGAGCAATGCAAGAAGACAATTGATACTGAAACGAGAATGATATAGTCCTTTACGAAAAGTTACGATTAAGCAAAGAAAATATACAAAAAGGCACCAGGACGGCGCCGACATGAAGCCAGTCACCAACAGGAAGAAGGTGGATGGAAACTTATCCCTTCGAATATCACCTTAATATGTGGGGAAAAAGAACAAAAGAAATGGGTTCTATGAAAACACAAATTAATAAGTACGCTAGTTTTTAAAACAGTTTAGTTTTTTTTTTTTTGTAGCGTAGTGTCTAAATAGTTCTCTCTCAACTAAGACCGACAGAATTCAAATCCTAGTTGATATAATTAAATGCAGAGTTAACTACCATTGAAACACTTGCTTATTTTCAGATAGCTGAGTTTAACATAATTTAAATGTCACAAAATGCATCGATTGGATTTTTGCAGTGAATTAGTTGATATTTCTTTTTAAAACTATGATTAAATATTATTTTATGAAAATTATGTAAATATCCAATTAAGTGCTATATAATTTTAATATCTGAGATCCGCACGAATCCATTACAAACAATTATATATATGAGAATCCTGTTTCTGTTAATAAAACCTAGAATTTGAGCGAATCTGAGTAAGATTATAATTTTTAGATCTGAATATCCGGATTCGAACATATATATACATATATATTAAATATATATAGAAATATATCATTTGAATATAACATTATGTTTGTGTAAGAAAAAATAAAATAGTTATGAGAATGGTACACGATATTAATTGATTCTATTATTTTGAATAATTTTTTCTAGTTAGTATTAACGTATTTATACACTATATAAAGCTTAATTGCCTTAAGATCTTAACACACAAAACATTAAGAAACATAATAAGAAAGAAACAAAACAAAGAGAGAAAGATCACCAAAGAAAATTCTCATATAAGTTGTAAACTACAAAAAAATAGCTGAATTACTGACGAAGAATAGACGAATAACCGTTTGTCAGTAATTACTGACGGCTTATTGATGGCCTAGGTCCGTCAGAAATCTCGTCAGTAATTACTGACAGATAATTGACAGATTTTTGAAGGGAAATGATTGATAGACACATCTGTCAATAATCCATCAACATATCCGACAGTAAATTTTCCCGGTACAAAATAGCTGTTTCCAATGGATATATTCGATATTACTAACGGAAAAGTCCGTAAGTCAAAACTCCATAAATACCAGAAACCTCATTCTCCATTTTACAAGCTTACACGCTATCTTAAAACAATGTCTATTCCCTATTTTTGATAATAAATGGATGGTGAAATGATGAATGAAGACACAAAGCTTTTGAACGACGATATGCACATGGTGTTTGCAAATTCATTGAATTAGCATGTCAACAACCTCGGGCACAAAGCAGTGGTAAGTTAAAATGTTCATGCTCTTTATGTCAGAATCTCATAATATCAAGATAGATTTAGTATGTAATCACTTGTATTGCAATGATTTTATGTCGGGTTATAAGATTTGGTATTTACTTGGAGAAAGACCTGATGTTGTTGGTAGTAGTAGCGTTAGCGAACCATTGGCCGATCGGATAGAAGAACCTAGAACATAATTTGATTTGTGGGTTGGTATAGTTCAAATGGTTAATGAAGTTTATAGAGAAAATATAGAGTCGGTGGAGATTGTTGAAGAAAAGTCGAATGAAGAACCTAATTTACAAGCACGAAAATTTTCTGGTATGTTTGATGCTGCGGATCAACCATTATATAGAAGATGTAGAGATGTTCATTCATCTTTATCATCTGCAAGTAGGTTGATGGGGATAAAGACATACTACAATTTAGTTGAGTTTTGTATTGACGCAATAGCCAAGTTTGTAAAGGATATCTTGCTAGAGGATAACACTGCTACATGTTCATATTACGAGATACAATAACTTGTTTTGGGGGTTGGATTTTCGTATCAGGTTATAGATGTGTGCATCGACCATTGTATGATCTATTGGAGACGCGATGAAAACAAAAAAAATTGTCGATATTGTTGCAACCCAAGGTATAAAGATACAATCAGCAGAGTTTCAGTGCCTTACAAGAGGATGTGGTATTTATCACTAACATATAGGTTGAAGAGGTTGTATCAGTTTAAGAGAACAACAGCGGGAATGAGATGGCATGTTGATCATATATTTGATGGAGATATTACACATCCTTCTGATGCAGAAGCTTGGTATCATTTTTGAGACTACATATCCGAATTTTCCATTCGAGAAACCAAATGTTTATCTCAGATTAATTACAAATAAATTCTGCCCATTCGGGAAGCATGATAAACAATATTCTCTATGGCCACTTATCGTGACACCTTACAATTTGCCCTCAGATCATCCATATCCTCGATCAGTGGCGATCCCAAAAAAATATATTAGAGGGGTCAAATTTTAATTAAACAAAATAAAAATAAATTTAATGAAGGTTATTTGTGCCAAAAAAAACATAAAAGGTGCTTTGGGGGAATCGAACTCGAGCTAGGGGTGTCATATTGACATCTACTTGCCAATTGTGCTACTTGCCAAGCTTGTTCTAAGCTGAAATATAATTTATATAAAATTTAAGGAGTGTCACTTGAACTCATATTCATCAACTTGGATCCGCCCCTGTCCTCGATCTACTACGTTATTCTAAAAGAAGAGATATCCTGAGGGTCCACCACCAAATTGGGTGGTACATATCTATTAACCCAAATGAGCTATTATGATGTTGAGAGGACCGTTGATGCCCATGTTGGTGAGAATGAATATACACATGTACTTGATGGTTTGGGAGAACATCATAATTGGAAAGATCATTTTGTTGAGCCATAATCTAGATGTCATGTATATTGAGAAGAATTTCTCTGACAACATAATGAACATCGTGATAAATTTCCAAGGGAAGACAAAAAGATAATTTGAAGTCCAGATTAGACTTGCTAGAAATTTGTTCTCATCCTCAGCTTCACGTCACAGACGATGTCCAATTCCTGCATTTAGATTATCTAAAAATGCAAATGATGAATTCTTTGACTTGATTATTCATATGATCAAATTCCCCGATGGATACGCTTCTAATATGAGGAATTGTGTTGAAGAAAGAAAGTTCATTGGAATGAAGAACCATGATTGTCATGTAGTGAGACAACACCATCTCCCATTGAAAGATACATGTTCCACTTGAAGAAGAAGGTCAAAAATCTTGTCAAAGGCAAGAGTTCTATTGTTGCACAGAGTGTTAATGAAGAGGCTTCAAATTTTGCAGAATATTATTTTCCAAGAGATGTTCAGACAAAGAGTCGTAGAACAACTCGAAATGATGATGGTGGTAAACATGTTATGTATCCTGTTTATGTCCCAAGCGTGTTTCAGCAAATTGGATTACTTAACGGAAAAGGGAAAACTCGCTAGCTTAAACAACATGAGTGGAAACATCTACATATGTGTATCCTCACTAATAGTAAAGAAATATTAGAGTTTGAAAGATAAACACATACACATAAATATTTACAAGTTTTAATTATATATACTACAACAAAATAGTATTTTACATCACTAAAAATGCATCAAAATATAAATAATATAAAATATAATTATTTTTTAAATCAATAACACATAATAGAATCATTTAATAAAAAATTATACCAATTATTAAATTTTACATCATTTTGAAAAATGATGTTATTAAAGTTTTTTAACATCAATTCAAATCAAATTGATATAAGTTATTTTAATTTACATCAATTTTAAATAACCAACACAAATTATTACATCATTTTTAAAAATGATAAAAATATAAATTCACATCAATAAATAATTGATATATTTTTCGCTTGATGAATATCAATGAAAAGTTGATATAAATATCTTTTTTTATTGGTAAGTGAATAGGAAACAGACATTAATATTGTGTCAATTATAAAATAATATTTATAATAAATTTTTGAGTTTATACGAAAACTAAAGTTTAATATTGTGTCAATTATAAAATAATATTTATAATAAAGTTTTGAGTTTATACGAGTACTAAAATTAGGAGTTTATACTTTTTAATAATATTATTATTATTGAACTAGTGAAACAAAATTGTAAATAATAAGTTGAATTATTTTATAAATAGCAAATATAAATCAAACGATTGATTATTATTGTATAAATATACATATATTGTATGTTATTTACGTAAACTTGATTATCTCATAGATTTTTTGCCGAAAAATATGTAAATGTATGTTACTAACTTACAAATCTATATAAAGTTAGTTAGTTTTTTTTTGCGATAAATTGTTAATAGGATATCAATTTAGTTAGGATTTGTTATAAAAAAAATAGTTACAATTCTTTTAAAAACAAATAAGTTTTGAACTACCGATATTTTTTAAAAACAATTAAGTAGTTAACTAATTTAATAACTTATATAAAGATTTGTCTTCTCCATTATATATTCACGGTTTCTCGTTCAGTTTTTTTTCTTTGATTCTTTTTATATCTCATTAAACATTGTTGATCAGTTTTCAACTCTACTTTAAAATTCTTTTTCCAGGATATGCAGAAAAATATGTCAGCAACGTAATGAAAGTTTATCATAATCACAATATGAGGTAAGAAAGTAAGCGTTACTATTAAAATCAAGATTTTCGTGTAAGATGAATATAAATTTTTTGATAAGTATATGTTATTTTATAGGTGAAGTAGTTTATTATAATTATCGAAAAAAAAGATTCTACATATAATAATTCAAAACAAAGAAAATGAGATCGGGAAGAAGATTAGAGGAAGAAAGTATAACAGATGTATCTCATAATTTGAATGAGAAAAAAATATTTTACATTTGTTAATATTATTTTATTTAGTAATAGTAGATAAAATCAATTTTAATTGAAATCGTTAATGATGACTGATGTCGAAATTATTTTTTGTGAATATCAACAACAATATTTATATAAATAATTAATTAACTTTTATAAAAAAGTAAATAACTAATTAAATATTTGATTATAAATCGTACACATAGTAATATCATTTATTTGAAGATGACACTATTTTAAAATCATTTATAAAAATTGACACAAGATTTTAAATCATATAAACATATGTGATGCTAATATTATAATAAATGATGCAGTATTTAAATTATTTATAATAAATAAAACTAATATCAACAACGATTTTACACACTGATGTAATATTTCAATAATTTATAATAAATAAAATTAATATTAATATCGAATTTATAAACTAATGCAATATTTAAATTATTTATAATATAAAAAATAATATTAATATCGATTTATAAATCGATACAATATTTAAATCATTTATAATAACTGAAACTAATGTTAACATCAAAATTTAAACGATGCAAAATATAATATCATTTTGAATAAATGATATATATAAACATCAATTATTTTTATTGATTTAAAATATTTTGCATCATCACTTATTGGATCACTTGTTAAAGTGATGTCAAATTCATTTATATCACTTATAAATGATACAAAAATTAAAAATAAATGACACAAAACCATGTAGAACATACATGGCAATTATCCACAGTTGCTTTTAGGATAAATCCGAAGACGAGTTAGAACCTCATAAACAAATTCATTTCCAATACTGGTTGCCAAATTTTGTAAGTTCATGATTTATAGTAATTAAATTTTAAATTTTAAACTTTTGCCATACTTCTAACGTATACATATACATGTCCGAAGAAAAAAATCCAATGGTCGAATACTTTCATCATGTTTGCCCTAACTCATGAACATGCCAAACAACAATGCTACGTCCTACCCAAAGTATTGCACGAGAAAATTCGCCTTTCAAGGTTCACGAATCAGATAGTGGAAGGATGACTTTGGACCATGGTATGTCGTCCAATTTCGGAGATGTGTACTATGGCCTTATTCGAAAGATATTGGAGGTCCAATATCCATGGATATTGAACTTGCGATGTGTTTTATTCATGTGTGATTGGTATGATCTAACTGATGGTAGTGATGTTAAAGTAGACAAATTTGGCGTCACTTCAAGACATTTGCGAAGGAAACTGGGAAAATATGATCCCTTCATTCTCGTTTCACAAGCGGACCATGTATAATTTTTTAATCTTATATCCAAATGTAAATCAGTAACATGTGTTATATCATTTGTAATATATATATACCAACTTATGTGCTAATATCTTACAATAAGTATCTATGCATAAGAGATTGGAACGATCCTTCGATAACAGTCACGCAAGTAAATTCTAGAAGTATGATAGAAGACATTTCAGAGCATGATCCCCTACAACCAATTGAAAATGGTTCACTATATCCGATTCAACCTTCTATGGATGTCAATCTTGTGGTAGACTTCACATTGTTCGGTGATTTCAATGTTGGACTACATGATGTAGACGATTTGTTGGGTGGCGAGTTTGAAGACAATTCGGATTCTTCACATCATATTATTCTTCTTCCTCTGAGTAGATCCAAAATTTATTTGCAATTTTAACATTATTTTCTGTTGTATTTTGAGTTTTTTTTTAATGTTTGGACATGTTTTAAGAGTTTTTTAAAAAAATTGAAGTGACAAAATGGTTTTTGAATGTTTAGACAAGTTTTAAGTGATTTTTTTTTTTTTTGGTTTTTGTCAAATTCTCATTGCATTTCACATCTCTCCATAAAGAATAGAAGATACTTAAAATTATAAATTGTTGGTTTATGACAGACAACTGGAGAACACCTATTATCAGTGAGTAGTCCGTCAGTAATATTAAACCCTAATTTTATTTTGGAAGAATTTTATAAACTTAAAAACTTATAAATTTATAAGTTTATAAACTAATAAACTTGTAAACCCTAAATTACGATAACTGACGGACAACCTGACGGGTTTATATGTTAGTAGTATGTCGGTAATTACTGACGGAATACTGAAGGATATGTGAAATCCATTAGTATTCCGTTAGTTACATTACTTTTGGGGTTTCAATCCCTTCAATTTTATTTTAAATTTTTAAAAAATAATATGATTATACTAAGCATAATCATACATTAAAAAATATTCTTCTAAAATAAATTGATTCATGTTTTGTACTTATAATTAGTTTTACAAAATAATCCAAATGACATTTTACGAAACTTCATATCATATGATCTTTATAACCGAAAGTATTTGTAAATCTTTATAACCGGAAGTGTTTGTAAAGAAAAAAAAATCAGTTTATGAATTGTCATTTGAGTTCGATTACTAATGCATTATGACACTGAATACCTAATCATTCATTTGAATCGTAACCCTAATCAATAAAACCCAAAAATCAAACCCTAAATTTATTTTAGAAGAATTTTATAAACTCGTGAACCCTAAATTAAGCTAACTGACGGACAACTGGCGGGTTTATGACATGTGTTAGTAGTTTGTCAGTTTGCTTAATTTAGGGTTTTAGACCATAAATGCATTTTTATTTTATTTTTGTTACCATATGTTTAAACTTAATTAACATAATAACCAGTTTATTTAAATCCTTAAATTTATTTTAGAAGAATTTTAATATTTTGGACATATACACATGTAAATAATTTTATATATAACCTCAAAACTTACATATCTTTAAATCTATAAGTTTTAAACTTTCATATAACCCTTAAACTTCTAAATATTTATATAATAATAAGTTTATAAACTCTATATAGGGCTGACTAACATACTACTGACAAACTACCGAAGTATCTCATTTACCAATTACTGATGGATTATACGCATACTGTCAATAATTACTAACGGACGATGGACGGATTGTATACTTTTGCCGTGTTTTGGTTTTCCCAAAAATTTTTGGAAACAGGTCGAATTCAATTTATTTGGACTGACAAATAATACTGAGTTTATACTCAAAAACAAGAATTCTTCTTTGATTTCACGCGTTTCTCCAGCGAGCTTGTGCGATTTCCAACAATATTAGACGATTTCCGGCGAGTTAGAGTGCATATCATCATGTAGAACCTTTCACCCGACCAATCTGTGTAAGTTTTGGTTATATTTAAGAAGATTTAGGGTTTTATGCGTCGAGACCGGGATTTGGAACGTTGATGAAACCTCCCCTTACCCCGGAGTCCCTGACATAACCCTGAAAGGAGTTGCATTCGCTGGGAAAAGTACTCTCAAGATCCAGAAAGAGAACACTTCTACAAGTTTGTTTTCAATTCAACGAGAAATGTTGGTCTTCACTTGGTTCTTACAACAAATCCCCTCAAGGTCACCTTCAGGCCGTATTTTTAACAGAAAGTCAGGTACTGGCTCGATCGTCGCCTTTTTTTATTGGTTGAAACAATTCCGTATCATTATGAATTTGTATTCTTCCTACTTTGTTTTCCTTTCTACTTCAACACTGAATCTGCATTTTGGTAAGTTTTTTCTTAATCCGGTTGGACCACTTATCAGGGAAGTTTTAGATAATTAATGTACTATAAGAAAACACGGAAAAACCGACGGACATATCCGTCGTTTTTCCGTCGAGAACACGGGTAAACAACGGTTTACCGACAGATAACGTCTGTCGGGTATAGATGGTCGGCAATGATTATCCGTCGGTAACCCGTTGATATTTCCGAAAGAATATCGACGAGATATAACCGACGGTAGTACCTATGAGATACATAACCGTCGATAATCCATCAGTATTCGACGGAAATATCAACGGATTACCGACGGATTAAGATAAATAAATAAATAAAAATAATTGATAAATTATTAATTTATATTAAAAATATTTATATAAAATAAAAATAAAATTCAAAATATTAATAAAAATCTAAATCAAAATATTCATCAAAAATTCTAAATATTCTTAAAATCCTAAAATAGTAATAATACAAAATGAGAAATATGTCAATCTAGTTTTGAAACGTGTTATAAACGCTGCCATCTCAGCCTGTGCAGTCTGCATCTCCTCCACCTGAGCGTCGCGCTCCGCTTGTGCGGCCGTCATGATATCTTTGCTTTTTAAGGCTTTTTGACATTGATTTCTATTGCATTCGAGATTGTTTAGCTTGCATTTAGATCCATATAGGTTGCATTTGCATATAATTCCATATTTTATGTGTTGAATGTGAGTGGAATCAAAAGAAGGATCAATCGGATGCAAATGAGCTAAAAAAGAAACTTAAAAGATGGTCAAACCAACATGCCTTAAAGATCAAGTGATTTGGAGATATTACAATGGAAATTTTATCTTGGAATCTTCAAGGATATTGTGGCCATAAATTTAAGCTTTGCAACAAGCCAAAAATCACCTTAAACTCCCTGGGGAATCGCAAGATATGAACCGGCAAATATGTGATCCGCTAGATTCGAAGCTTCAAACTATACACCCCAAGATTCGTCTTTTTCACTAGCTTCCTTTGTGAATTAGGAGAAGACTTCTGCACCAAAATTGTAGCCCTTTGAGTCGGCTTTCCAAAGAGCTATCACACTCCATAATATCTTCAAAATTGAGAGATTTATGGACCCCAAAATGAAGACTAGTCAAACTGTCTCGCAGAAGAAGCTGTTGCCCGGTACCATCAGTTCGATATGGGTATACCAGATAAGTGGTATCGGTTATTGGAGGCCGGTATGGAGTGCTGAAGAGTCAAAATTCAAGTATTGACTAAGATTTTTATCCATTTTGCATTGGGTTAACCCACATGTTTTTGGGTAAACCCAAGACACTTTAGGACTAGTATTTGAGCATTTTAAACCTAGTTTTTGAGACATCATCCTTTTATCTTATCTCTTTCTCTCTTAACAATTTTTGTATAAATTTTGGATTAATTTTAATTTGAAGTTGATCTTTTCTTTGATTGTTCTTTTCTCTTTACTTTATGTTTCTAATCATATGATTATGCATACGTTCACCATTGGAATGTGTGTATTCTCCATGATTAGTGAATAGTTCAATCCTAAGCATTTTGGTTAGGTAGATTAGGGGGATTAGATGATTGAAATGATGTTTAGGGGGTTAATAGATTAGATCTTCAAACAATAGTTGTGTTTAATGCTAAATTTGTCTTGGCCATTCAAGTTTAGACTATAGGTGAATTGTGCCCGGAAGGTGTTCGATGAAATGTCGGAACCAATTATTGTTTGCTAAATGATGTTATCCAAGAGATTGTTCTTAGCTAGTTTAGTAGTTGTTGATGAATCAGATCTTAATGCCTTCTTTTATGCAATTATCCAAGGGATTGTTCTTAGTTGCATCATTAGGAGAAAGATTAGTGCCATGAGAGTTGATTAATCTAATTAATGGAATTCTAGACTAAGGATTAGCATCGGAATATAAGTAGTAACATCATAGAATATCATTTGACCTCCCGAATCGATTAATTTTGCCCATTTGCTTAGTCTTTCCTTTTTGATTTACATTTCCAATCTTAGTTGACTTTTTCTTGATTGCTGTTGACTTTTGCTTGCTTTGACTTTTTAGTTGACTTTTGTTTTCTCTTTATGCTTTATGTTTTTTAGGTTGTTAGCTTTAAACCAATTTTCTTATTTGGCTTAGACTATGCATAATTCTCATAGGTTTTTGTGAGTTAATCGTTCTGATTTGGATTGATACCTATTGTGGTGCAGCGATGATGATAGTACATATGAATTGAAGTAGTTTCTTACCGAAATATCCCACTATCAATTTGGCGCCGTTGGCGGGGAATTGAACTAGTAAAATCCTACTATCACTTCATCTCCTCCATCTCCTTTTTCATAGTCGCCATCTCAGCTCGTCCTTCCTCCTTAGCTCCTCATATCTGTAAGGATCCCTTGCAGCTTGGGATCCCGATCCTGGAAAGTAATAGCCGGCCATGTTCCGGAACCCAAACATGCGGCCCTTGGACTTCTTCGTAGCGTGAAGATTAGAGAATAATATCGTATTAGTATCAATAATATGTGATAGTATGTAATTAAATTTAAATATTATTTACTTAAATCACTACTTCATACTGCGTCTCAATGGGGATGTCGTCGCCATCGTTAGATGTTTGACTAGACCGGATCTCCTTGAGACATTTTTTAGACGTCTCGACCAACTCCCAAGCTATCAAGTCCTGATTCCTCCAGTTGCCTTGTTTGTGTGGAGATCCTCAATAATCTTAATGGGCGTCGGCTCGTGGCCACTTAGACCGGATCAGACTGTCGGGTGTACGAACTCCTGACACCGGAGTTGCTAGTCGACATCCCGCTACCTTCACGGTCGCTACATCGGTTCTTCTTGTTCGTTGTAGACTTAGGTTTAGTCCCTTCTTTATTCCCGTTCGCAATGAAGTCATAAGGTTGTCTAGGGGAATGTTTGTGTGCTTCTTTCCCGTCTTGAACCAGGCGTGCTTCCAGAAATATGGGGTTTGACTTATATTTTATTCAAAATATATATATATATATATATATATATATATTCAAATGATTAATACTTAAATTCTATTCAAAATATTTAAATGATAAATACCGAATTTAAGAGTTAAAAATATTTATACGTTGATTAATAATTAAATTATATATATTCAAAAATGGAATACAAAATATTCATACAATATGCCTAAACTACAAAAATAGGTATAAAAGTAGAAATACATAAAATTTTATTGCAAATCTAATTTTTATCTACTTAGATGATGATGAATAATATGAGTATTGTTATCCTCTTGCAAGATATCACTCACAAAATTGGCTATTGCGTCCACTATTTCCTCAGGCAAAATATAGTTTGTTTTTATCCCCTTCAACCTACTTGCAGATGATAAAGGCGATTCCCATCTCTACATCCTCTATATAATGGCTCATCCGTTGCGTCTAGCATATCAAAAACCGATGTGCTTCTAAATTAAGTTCTTCATTTGAAACCTGCGCCGACTCTATATTTTCTCTGTAACGTCACTAACTATTTGAAATGTACCAGCCCCATAATCTAATTCCGTTCTAGATCTTTCTATCCTACCGGCCAATGGTTCAGTACCGCTACTACTAGAAACAATATCATGTCTTTCTCCATGTAAATACCAAATCTTATAACTCGACATAAAACCTTACACANACCTTACACATATGATGTCTCTGAATTTTAGCAGTTTTTAGAAGTCATTTACTCTTATTATAGGATCATTCAGAGGGGAATATGTTGCATTTATAGAACTTTTCCAGTAAATTTGCATTTTCAGGAAATTCTGCATTAGTACTTGCATTTGCATGC
>OVBE01013875.1:366-12402 GCA_900406425.1 Iberis pinnata | reverse complement strand
TTTGATTTGAAATCCCTAATCCACAATGTTGACATTGAAACCCTTGTTGCCTATAACCATACCCATTTCCGCAAATCTCCATTAAAGCTCAAAACTTAAGCTTAAAATGGTGGAAACAAACCAATTGAGAAAGATGATGGTGAGGATTCTAAGAAAGATGGTTTTGATCTGAGTTTTAAGTGGAGAGATTTATTGATTCCTGATGAAGATAACTTTGTAGGTGTTGGTTTAGCTAGTGTATTGACTTGGGCTAGTCTTCAAGTATTGTCTCTGATTTTTTTTCATCTCTAACGAAGAAGAAGAAGAAAAAAATGATTAGATCCTTTGAAATTGAATTTAGATTCTATGTAAGCACAAATTCTTCTCGATGAATGTTGATTTGGGGAAGAACTTAACCAGGGTCTAACGATTTCGTTAACCTCCGTTAGCTCCGTTAAACGTGGTGTAGTAAATTTGCGATTTTTGGAAGTTTAGGTATTAAAGGAACAATATCTAATAGTCTGTGTATTAAAGAGGTAGCCAAATAAGTTCGTGTATTTTTTAAGCAAAAGTTCAATAGTTGAGGTATTTTTCAGGAATTTTTCCTTACTATTACTATTGTTAGATTTGTTTTGGTTGGATTTTATTATTAAAGTTTGGTACAACAAAAGTGTTATCTTTGTAAGCGAAAGAGAACAGAAAAAGACAGTAAGTGACAAGTAGAGAGAGGCACACTTGAGCTTAACATTTACTTAACAAAGTAGTATAAAAATATGGGAATCAGACGATGGTGGTTTAGTAAGAAGGACAACGACCAGCTCCATTATTGAACACCTTATCTTTTAGTAAAATATCAACGACTTAAATAATACTAATTGGCATGAAAACCGATCCTAAAATAACGCTTGGCTAGCTCAAAGTTTCCGAAGGGTGTGGAATATTTACAATGGTCCCTAAGGCATCAGAAGCAATTAGGCCAACTAGCTGGTAACAACTTTGTAGGAATCGATTTAATATGTGTCTCGGCACGAAATCATGCTTAATAAATAACATACACTTCTAATATCGAAGAAATTTATCATCATTCATAATACTTACAACGGTGCCTTGAGGTAATATTTCTTTATGTAGGTCACATACTATTTGCATTTATGACGTAGCATATGCTTTTTATTGGACTAGATAGTATTAGTCTAACGAAGAATTTAGGAAGGTCTAGTCTATCTCAGAATTCTGAAAGGTCAGATAACAATTCTGGAAAACAATCCAACAATTAAGGAAAGCTCTTTAAACCAGTGCAATATTAAGAATTTAGGAAGGTTGGAGATCAGTCTTGTAAGAGTTTCTAATAATTCAGGAAGGACTTTCTAAATTCGGCCATATTATACAAGAGATGAGAAAATTCACATTAAAGAGCTGTCAAGTGTTGTCCCCCATTCATCAAATTAAAATTTGAATGCTTGATATTTGTGTGTTATAATCTCATATTATGTTTTTCTTTGAATAGTTTGTAAGGTAAAACTAAGTGAATCTAAGAAACTTTTTGTCTATTTTCTCTTTATTCTTCCTAAATCTAACATGGTATTAGAACGTTAAACTCCTTAGAATTCTTTTCTATTATTCATTTCAATCTTCTTCTCTCATTCTTCATGCTATTGTTCAAATTCTCAGGAAAATCATAGATCTTTTGTTCTAGTTATTCTCAAGGGAGCAACTATTTTTTGTGGGCAAGGACCATAAAAATTGTCTTGGGTAGCTGTGGACTTTAAGACATGTCTTAAAGACTCGATAGTTAATATGGCACTATATATGAAGAAAAAAATGGTTCCAAGAAGACCAAATGGTACTTGGAATCATCTAAAATTCTATTGAAGCATCAGTCCATGAAGTTTACTCCTACGATGAAATTTCAAAGGAGCTTAGGGAGAATCTTGAAATCGTTTGGGAACACCGCAAATGTGGCCAGAGTCTTTAAATTTTAAAAGGCAATCAAAGACCTAAGGCAAGAAGATATGGAGTTCGCACAACAATTTGGCAAATTTTAGAGCCTTATGGGTTGAACTTGAGATGTTTATATCAAGTTCACTAGATCCAACTATTCTGAATAAAAGGTGTGAGCAAGATGAGGTGTGTGGTTTTCTTCTGGCTTTGAATCCAACATATAATGACCTTGTATAGCATCTTCTAAGGGTAAACAAGCTTCCAAGCCTTGAAGAGGTGCGTACTGAGATCCAAAAGGAATAAGGCTCACATGATCTCTTTGGTGGCAAAAGAAAGCTCATTACTGCTAATAAAGAAATGTCACACCAAAGAAAAGTGCTGGATCTTACACCCTCAGCTTAAACCAAGAAAATTCAGGCAGCCAAGAGCATATTTCGCTACCGAGATGACCAATACATGCATGCCAGCTTTTCCACACATTCTAAGCAGGTCGAACCTTCTAAATACTCAAAAGAAAGATAATACAAAGTTTTAGTGGGTCGCCAATATAAAGTGGTGAGAAGATCTGACACGAATGCCCTCATTAAAGCCTTGAAAGAGTCAAGTAATGCTAGTAAATTATTTGGTATGCATTAGGCACTATTATGCCACTAGTTGATGATTCAACAGCACACATCATATGATTAGTGATTAAAACTTGATGAACAATATATAACTGGCTTAGAAAGTGTAATCTTAGCAATTGGATCTAGAGAGTTACATAGATCAGAAATCTTAAGTTATTTGACAAAGATTGAAAAGCTTTCTACATGCTTAAGTTTACTTCTAGTATTGTATATGTACTGTATTGGCCAAGAAAACAACTCGTTTCTGACAGGCATATCCGTCAGGAACCCGCCAGAAATGAGTGGTAACTGACGGATAAAACCCGTCAATTATAAATGACCAGAAATTAGAATCCGTCAAAAAACCCGTCAGAAATTTCTGACGGGTTTTTGACGGAACATTATTGACGGATTTTTTGACGGATGGGTACTGACGGATTTATTGACGGGTTTATCCATCAATTTATATCCGTCAGTCAACCCGTCACTAATTATCCATCAATAAACCTGTCAGAAATTTCTGACGGGTTTATTGACGGATAATTAGTGACGGGTTTACTGACGGGTTTTTAGAAAATAGTTTTTTATTAAAATTTTAATTTGGAATAATTTTTTAATTAATTTTAAATTAAAATATAAAATATAAATCTAAAATATTAATAAAAATATTCCTAAAATTCAAAATGCATAATATTTAAAAGGTTTTAAAATAGAAAAAAACGTTTTCAAGAACCAAAACCTTCACCGAAACTGCCACCGCAGCCGCTACCGCCCCCGCGCCATCGTTCGCATGAACTCGTCCATCTTCTGTTGCATCTCAGCATGCTCTTCCCTTAGCCATCTCACTTCCGCGTCGTGCTCATATTGGGCCGCCTTCATCTCGGCCATTTTTTGCTTGACGGTCGCCAACTCCTCATTCTTCTTCCGCAACTCCTCATCCCTACTAGCATCTCTGTGATGTTGGGATCCCGTTCCAGGAAAGCAGTACACCGCCATGTTCCCGAACCCATAATAGCGGCCCTTCGATTTCTTCTTCTGCTATAACAAAAATATATTGTATTAATATATAAAATATAAAGTATAGTATGTAATTTAATTTTGATTTTACTTACCACATACAGTACTTTATACTGCGTATCCAACGTGATCTTGTCGTCAGGTGTCATCAAAGTATCCCCGCGGATATCCTGGAAATGCTTCTTGGCACCCTCGAGCAACTCCCGAACAAGGTGATCTTGAATCTGCCCGGTCTTCTTGTTGGTGTGGAGATCCTCTACAATCTCGAGCGACGACGGATCATGGCCAGTCTTTCGTTTCTGTTCAACATTGAAAACAAGTAAACCGTTAAAATTTAAAGTTGTAATTAATTATAAAAATAGTATTCATACATACCATATCT
Organism: Iberis pinnata; assembly: GCA_900406425.1. Classification (NCBI taxonomy): domain Eukaryota; kingdom Viridiplantae; phylum Streptophyta; class Magnoliopsida; order Brassicales; family Brassicaceae; genus Iberis; species Iberis pinnata. Next base: position 8,478 of record OVBE01013875.1, on the reverse strand, counting down.
TCCCCCCGGGTGAAACTACTCCTCGCACCAGAGTTTGTCGTAGCGATCCCTTTCCCGTCATGCTGGCTCATTTGGTTGCCCTAGTTTTTGACGGACAACCCTTCCATCGCTGGCTCACCCCAGTAGGTGATGTAGCCATGTAGTAGTCCATCAAGCATTTGCGAATGTGTCTTGCCTTCCTTCAACCAACATTCCTTCCAGGAGTAGATATGCGAGCTGAAGACTCTGCCCGCCTTACTCTTGAATTCTTTCTTCACTACCGACGTCATTGCCGGGCTCCAGTTGTATTCAAGCTACAAAATGGACAAATTTAAAGTTAGCAAATTCAATAATTTGAATTAAAAAGTTCCAAAAAAAGTAAAGACAATTAGATTCTTACCGCGAAGCCGTAAAACCAATGTGCGCGATCTTCTGGAGGCATATCCTTGTACCTCGGGTAGGGATGACATAGAAGGTTGTGCAGCATTCTCGTGATGCAATTCGTGATCCCGTTGTCTGAGGCGGGAAACCACGACGTACCTTCCATACACGACGGATCTAGAAAAGGCAACCGTTCTCGTCCCGGTTGGAGCAATAACTTCTCGATCGGCATCCGCTGTTGCGACGTATCCGCGTCCTGAGGATGCTGATCAGGCTGCTCGGGTGGTGGTGGGTCACGATGTTATGGCGGGGGTTTAACGAAACCCAACTGTTGCCCCGACGGGGTGGCCGGGACTCGTGTGGACGATCCCGACTCCCGGATATCGTGAAAATTCCCATCCTCATACTGCCAATAACCGTAATTACTAGAATTACGATCATTCAAAATTTTTATTAATTTAATAATTAGATGAATTTTTGAATATCATAAATTTAAAAATTATGTAAATTTTTATGTTTATATAATTTTTAATAAATATCATAATTATGTAGATAAATATATAAATTTTTATTAAATATAAATTTAAATATATTTCTAAACCCTAAACCAAAAAATCACAAACCACAAATTTCACAAAATCATAAACCCTAAACCCTAAACTTTTCTAAATTTCACAAAACCCTAAACCCTAAAATTTTCTAAATTTCACAACCCCTAAAATTTTCTAAATTTCACAAACCCTAAACTACATACATTTCTAAATTTCACTAAATATCAAAATCTAAACTACAAACATAATCAAAATTACCAAAATTTCCAAAAAAATACAAATCCCTAAACTACTCAAATCTCCTAAACTAACCATTCAAATCAATTGAAAACTTCAAAAACAACTTAAAACTACCTAATACACTTACATTGAGTTTGGATTGCGCAATGGTTCCATGGATTGATGTAGAAGTTGAGAGGATGTTGAGTTTTTTTTTTGTGGTTTTCGCGTGAAAATGAAGAAGAAAAGGCTTCTGGTTTTTAGATATAATTGGTTTCTGACGGGTAAATCCGTCAAAAAACCCGCCAGAAATCGAAAAAAATTGAATTTTCGCTTGTTTACGAAAATTTTGGGAATCTGAAACGCGCCAAACCCCAGACCCATCAGAAATTTCTGATGGGTTTTCAGACGGGTCATATTTTTTGATGGAATATACCTGTCAAAAATTTCTGACGGATTTTAAAACCCGTCACAAATAAGAACATGCATATTTCTGACGGGTTTATTGACGGTTATATGCATTCCGTCATAAAACCTGTCAGAAATCCCCAAGAACATATGTTCATATTTTTGACGGGTTTTATGCATTCCGTCACAAATCCCGTCAGAAATATGAAAATATGATTTAGGGTCTTGTTTAGGGATTGGATTTTTTGTGGTTGTGATTAGAGTTGCATATGTGATCATATTGTAACACAAAAGTTATCATAAGGTAATACTAACTTAATAAAATAATCGGTCTTGGCACTATACTGCTGGACTCGGTCAACCAGAGAGAGGGGTTAGACGACGTGTATTAAAATATTATATAAATATTAGATTAATAAGTTTGACTTGGACGAAGCTATTTGACTATAGCGATTTGATACTAATTCGTTCTACTTTTGGCTGCGAATAGACGAGGGTAAACTAAGTAGTTTAAGGTTATCTATAGACGAGATATCTCAAGTTGCTACTCTTTAAATAGTCGAGCTATCGATAGTTGAAGTACTTTGATATATGATCCTTCTTTCACTCCGTCAATATCGACGACTTCTCTTTCTATCTCCTCTCCGTTTGTTTTTCCGACCCCCTCTTCAATCACCCTGTCAGTCTATTTATACTGCTAAACATTTGACTCAACCATTATGAACAGTGTCGGGACAAGTGTCTACACCTAGTCGACCTTCACATGCTGAAGTTGGGCCTCTTTTCAAGAATGGGCCTGCTTTTATGTTGGGCCTTAGACGGTGTCAAACCCTGGCCCAACAGTTACTCCCCACCCCCAAGTCGACCATAGATAGGTCGACTGAATCTATATAGCCGAGGCCTTCTGATCCTGCTCAAGACTTCGACGAGGTGGGCATTTCTATTTATTTTATTTTATTCTCGTTCTATAAGATGTTTTACGCTGGTCGACGGAGTGAAATCCTATCATGACGGATGGACGAAACAGGATTTCTGTTGCATGTTTTTGGAATTTGATTAACCATCAAGCTGAGAACTTGCATTAGTCGTCGGGTTTGAAAGTATTGATTAATCGTCAAGGCATGAACATGTGGCAATCGATCGCCGATGTTGGGTTGTTCTGAATTGATCGATGAGGTAGTTTGTTTGTTCTAAAATTGACGTGGCGTTAGCTCAACGAACTGGTGACTCGGGGTGATTGGTTCGACGAGGTGTTCGATTGACGAAGCGATGTTAGTCGGTTGATAAGTCGATAATTTTCCGTGACCGTCCGACGAGGTTGATTTCAACCATTATCGACGAGGTGAAAGATTTATTTACATAGATTTCGAAGCGTTTCGACCTTTCAAATAGGCGACCCTTCGCATTCCACGTCAGCCCTTATAAGGGTCCCCTTCCCATTTATGCCTTCATCTTCCTTCCGCGCCTTCATGTACCATCTCTCTCTCCCCTCTCTTTGCTTTCTCTCTAAAGGTTTAGAATTTTTGCACTATTTTTGTTTTTTGCTATGCCGCTTTTGTCTCCTCCGGCCAATTTTTCATCATCGGAAGTTTTACCTCCGACTTTGCGACAAGTTATGTCCGGTAACCTTCAACTCGTGTCTGTAAAAGAAGAGGTTATGTCAAATGAGGTGTGCTCGACGACGAGGTCAAGAAACTTACAGATCGTCCACCATCCGTCCAGCCCAGAAGTGAATGCCCCTAGCCAATTAGCTTTCGTCGAGGTATCCTCTGAAGAGTAATATATTCTTCCGATTATAGAGTCAGGGCCTTTTCCCGATGAGGCAGGTCCTTCTGAGGTGGATCTCGAAGAGGGTGACTTCTTCACGGGATCAGGGCCATCGAAGATGATGCATGAATCTTTGGCCGCCCTATGTGTATTATGCAAGATAGACAACACCAATCTCGAGCTCAGGATCCCGCAAGTTTTCGAGCGGCCGTGGTTTCCTCTAGAAGGGTACTTTATACTCTTTGAAGACTANGGTTCCCCCCCCCCCCCCCCCCATTTATTGATTTACAAAGTATTTTTGTCTTTTTGAAAAGGTTTCGTGCCATACTGATTTACAAAGTATTTTTTCCTTTTTCAACGGGAACACTTTAGATTTGCAAAATTGTAACTATACTTCGGTGATCGAATCCTTTATCCGCGAGCTTGATGAGGCTTTAGATTGTTTGAAACCGACGGGGCTTTAGCTCATTTGAGATCGACGAGGCTTTAGCTCGTTTGATATCGACGAGCCTTTAGCTCGTTTAAGATCGACGAGGCTTTAACTCGTTTGAGATCAACGAGGCTTTTAGCTCGTTTTAGATCAACAAGGCTTTAGCTCTTTTGAGATTGACGAGGCTTTAGCTTGTTTGAGATCGACGAGGCTTTAGCTCGTTTGAGATCGACGAGGCTTTAGCTCGTTTGAGATCAACGAGGCTTTAGCTTGTTTGAGATCGACGAGGCTTTAGCTTGTTTGAGATCGACGAGGCTTTAGCTCGTTTGAGATCGACGAGGCTTTAGCTCATTTTAGATCGATGTGGTGCCAATGATTTTTAACGGAACCCTAGTAGGGTGACCTACTCCCCCTTCAAAAATTAAACGAGAAAAGCTAAAAATAGATAAGGTTTTTTTTTGTTAGTAGTTGCGTCTTCTTATACTACGAAGATTGCCTACGTACCCATTTTAGAGGGATCAAGCCAGACGTAGTTCTTAGTACAACAAAATCAAAAAGATTAAAGGTAAAGTTTCAGATGTCGGCCATTCCAAGGTCGTGGTAATCGTTTTCCGTCGAGCGCGATTAGCTGGTAGACGTTTGGTGAGACGATTCCAGTAACTTCATACGGTCCTTTCCAGTTTCTTCCCAATTTTCCTGCCCCACACTCCCTTGTATTTTTGAAAACATGGCGTAGTACGAGGTCTCCAACCATATAATGTCTATGTTTGACATGTTTGTTATAATGTAGCACCGCCACTTGTTGATAATGTTGCATACGTACCAGTGCTTGGTCTCGTAGTTCTTCGAGTTCGTCGAGCCTGTCTTGCATTAGATCGGTATTGAGGTCGTCGTATTATGGTAACATCATTCGTTGCAAGCTGTAAACGTTGGCTTCAGAAGGTACCATAGCTTTGATACCATGTGACAGGGAAAAAGGGGTTGCATTTGTTGATGATCGGGGTGTTGTGCGATATGACCAAAGGACTCCGTCCAATCGTCAGCCCAAATCCCTTTCTTCCGTTCCAGTCATTTCTTAAGGCCATCCACGATTGTCTTATTAATTGATTCGGCTTGTCCATTGCCTTGCGGGTATCGGGGTGTTGAATGACTGAGCTTTATCTTCCACTTCTTGCAAAAACCTTTAAACCTGTGCGAGCAAAACTGAGTGCCATTCTCGGTCACGATCTCATAAGGCAGACCGTGACGACAAATAATATGCTTCCACACGAAGTTTTGACCCTCGGAATCTTGGACTTTAGCATAAGCTTCTATTTCTACCCACTTCGAGAAGTAGTCTACCATTTCCAATAGAAACTTCTGCATCAGGATCCAAGTATTTTTCAGAAATTGGAATGTCATGAGGTTTTTTCTAAGGTGGTACATGCTCAGGTTGAGGTTTGAACTCGAGATTTCCTTTTCTGGGATCTTTCATGTTGTCTTTACCTTTGGACATTTCCAATGTCTCGATTTCTTTTAACTCATCTGGAATCTCTTTATCTGGTTCTATGACAGGCCTTAAGATTGGATTTTGCACTTCATACTTTGGTGGTTCCTTTCCCAATCCATCTTCAACTGCTTTACTGCTTGAGTACCCATTCTTTGGATTGTCTTCATTCAGTTCCTTCACAGATAACAGCCGACTTTGGGCAGTGAGGTCCTTGGGTTTAGTCCTGATGTTGAAGATCAACTTTGGTCCCCTCCATATGTTCAGCTTAATGTGACCCTTCTTGATGTTGATTACAGCTCCAACCGTTGCTAGGAACAGTCTTCCAAAGATCAGTGGATCGTTAGGCTCTTCATCCATCTTCAATACCACAAAGTCTGTGAGTATTGTTACATCCTTGATCTTGATAGGTAAGCTCTCTAAGATACCAACATGATGCCTAACCAATCTGTCCACCATCAACAAATTTATGTTTGAAGTCTTAAACTCATCCAATCCTAAATTTTTGGCAGTGGACATAAGCATAAGGTTGGCGGAAGCTCCCAGGTCACAAACGCATTCATCAAAAGTGAAGGTCCCTAGTGAACAAGGTAATGTGAACGAACCAGGGTCTTCTTGCTTCGTCGTTATCAAGGAATTGCATTCTTCAGGTGGTTCTACCACTTCTCGAGTTACCTCTTCTTTCATGGGTTTTGCAAAAACCTCAGGGTATTTTGCCATGATTTCCTTCTTGAATCTAGAAGGGAAAGGTAACTTGGGAACATATGGTGGTGGAATGAAGGGTGCATCCTTCCGTTGTGTTACAGATTGTTGTTCAGTAAGAGATGGTGTAGTGATCACTTCTGGTGGAGGTTGCAATGGCTTCTGTGAATCAGTTATTGCAGGTTCATCTTCTTAAAATTCTTTTAAACACGAACCCCCTACTAGAACCACACTGTCCTCAGTGTATAGAATCGGGTAAGTTAGAGTAGTAACAAAAGATGTATGCTCAAGATAGATGGCATTGATGTTGGCGTGGTCTTTTGAGTTCTGCACATATTTTCCTGGTAGATGACCATTCACGGAGGTTGAAGTTGATGTTGTTTTTCCTTCAAGAGTGGTGACCCGGGAGGTGAGATTTTTAATATTTGAGTAGATTGCACCGAAGGACGTATCCATCTTGTGTTGGATTTCACCGAACTTATTTGATGTCTCTATTGCATGAGCAGCCTGGCCTTGTAGAAGTTGCTGTAATATAGCTTCAATGTTGAAGGGTTTAGTAGGAGGTTGGTTAGATGAGAAACTAGGAGGTGCACCAGTAAGCTGTTGTTGCTGAGGTTGTTGAAAACCAATTTGTTGTTGCTGCTTTGGGAAGTAACCTCTGTTCTGGTTGAGAGTTCTTCTGCTGTTGAGGTGGGTACATTTGGTCTTGTGGGTTAGCAAAACTATTGCTTCTGTAAGAGAGACCAGGGTTGTTAGAGTAGTTGAAGTACCCCTTGTGTTAACCCCCTTTGTTCTGAACATAGCACAGTTCTTCCTGATGTTGAGCTTCGGCGGCTTGAATATGAAGTTGTTCTTCATCAGAGATGAAGTGAACCTGATGTTGTTGACCTAGGAGTAACTTGTCCAGCTTCTCATTCGGTACCTTGATCTCCTCCATAGTGCAATCATCAGAAGTAGAACCACCTCGAGGTGTTTTTATCATAGTCCTCACTGTAAATCCCATCAGATTGGGCGAGGTCTCTACCAGCTCCCATCCATCATCCACACTTTTGTTGAGAAAGTTCCCATTACTTTCAGTATCTAGCCGCATTCTGATCTTAGGCAAGGCACCTCTATAGAGGGTGCTGAGTAGGGAAGCCTTTATGAAACTGTGATGGGGGCATTGCACGGTGTAGTTCTTGAAGCGCTCACATGCCTCAGAGAAGGTTTCTACATTCTTTTGTGCAAACCCTAAAATGTCATTCCTCAAGCGTATTGTTCTTGAAGTTGAGAAGAGCTTTGCAAGGAATGCCTTCTTGCAGTCATCCCAGATTGTGATGGAGTTCCTTGGGAGTGACTTCTCCCATTGGTGTGCCTTCTCCCCCAAAGAGAAAGGGAAAAGGCGTAGCTTGAAAGCATTTTCATTCACACCATTTATCATTGTGAGGCTGTAGAACCTATCGAACTCGTCGAGGTGATCAAGTGGATTTTTCATTGGTAGTCCATGGAACTTGTTGCTCTGCACCATGGCAATGATACTATGATTGATCTCGAAGTTGTTGTTCTGAACTGCAGGTGGACTGATTCCATGTCTGATGGTGTGAGTGTTGGGGTTGTCACCACCACCTATGGTGTTCTGGTTGTCTCTGTCAGCGTTGTCTGGCATTTGTAAGTTCAACCGTCTCAAGTGTTCCGCACGTTCGTGTTCACGTATTGCCCGAGAGTGTTCCCCTTCAAGAGCTCTGATGTCGTCAACGAGGGGAAGCTAGTCAGTTGGTCCTCTGCTTCTCAGATTCATACACTGCTAAGTAGGGACCTGAAAACAAAGCAACCAAAGGTAGACAAGTAAGTAAGAATGTAAAAGAAGCTTGATCTGGAAAGATCCAAAATACATAATGTAGTAAGCAAATCCCACATGGCAACGGCGCCAAATTGATAGTAGGATATTTAGGTCCTATTGGGGACATCAATTACCCATCATTGTAGTATAGATGGGTTATCAATCCAAATGGGAGTGTACTAATCAATCTGAATGCAATAGATGCTTTAAAGTCAAGCTAAGTATTAAAAGGGGTGGTTTTGCCAAAAGGTCCTAAGTGAAATTGACATGCTGAAAGTAAAGTGCATAAACATAAAAAGAAGCATAAAAGACTAAGATGTAAAAACAAAGTAAAAGCAAAGAGAGTAAAAGATGTAAACAGTGTGAAGCA
>OVBE01013874.1:231-12402 GCA_900406425.1 Iberis pinnata | reverse complement strand
ATTAAAAGGGTAATTGGAACACAATTGGTGTATTAAAATGGAATTTTCCCTTTTTTTAATCATTGTTCACACAACTCTAATATTGGATATTATCGATATACTTCTATGTAATGTACAATTTAGATCAATTCTACATTTTTTGTTGTTTATCTTGAATACCAAAAAGTAATCTTAAGCATATTTTCGAAATTTTCAATACCAATTAATGATTACTTTAATAGATTAAGCATATTTTCGAAATTTTCAATACCAATTAATGATTACTTTAATAGATTTGTAGGTGATATGATTTTCATTATCTTTGTCACCCTTTTTAACGAATATATAAATTTCTAAAAAATTTTCAAAAATCTCATCATAAAGTAAGTTTATTTCAAAAATACCACACATTTCTAATAATTTTAATATATCACTTATTTAAAAGTTACCGCAAAATATTTTTATTCCAAAAATACCACAAAATTTGAAATAACTTTAAAACTTCAAATTTAAATCCTAAAACCTCAAAACAAACACTACCCTCTTCAAAACTAAACCATAAACTCTATTTAGTGAATTAAAACCCAAAATTTTAAATTTGAACCCTTAAAATTCACTATTTATGTTTATGGTATTTTTGAAACATTTAAGAGTATGGTATTTTTGAAACTTTTGGGGATATGTGGTATTTTTAAAACTTTTGAGAGTATTTGAAGGTATTTGAAAGAATTTCTCAATTTCTATTATTTTAACATTTATATAATATTATTAAAGTAAAAAATTCGTTAGCCACATAAATGATAATTTATATTATTATATTTGGAAAAATAAATACTTAACGTTTTTTATTAAATAAAGAGAATTTAGTAAAATACTCCATATGTTTTTTAATATTAGATGTTTTAAAATTTTCACAAATATTAAGAAGACATAATAAATACTATGTATAAATGCATTATTTTCTTAAATAAACAATTTCCTATGAATTTTAACCAATAGTATTTTAGTATATTCAAAAATTTTCAATTAATGTGTTTTGAAGTTTGCAATTGGCAATTAAAAGTGCATTGAAATGTGAGAAAATCGTCTAATTAGAAACAAAAATTTTACTCTAAAACATCTTTTATTTAGAAACGGAGGGAGTATAATGCTTATGGATGCGGGATTCGATATTGGGAATACAACAACCTTGCTTCTTATGCAACGAGACTGTAAAAATAAAAGATCACCTCTTTTTCGTTTGTCTATATTCTTTCTTTGTATGGTCGGACATTACGTCCAGCCGATTACATAAGAGTCTTACATCATGTTGGCAAGGAACAATATTGCCTATTCGCAATGAATCACTCTGTTCTATGGAAAAAACAATTCTTAAACTCTGCTTTTAAACAACTATCTACCATATTTGGCATGAGCGAAATGGTCAAATACATGGCAAACCACACCATTTTCACACCTCACCCATTTAGCAATCATTCGTGTTATCTCCGACCGCTTCGCAAGCCAGTCACCAATGTCAGTATGTCACCAACGACAAATTCACCAATCAGCTGCCTCCTCCCACGATAGCGATTTATTCAGCAAACGTAGATGATAACACTTTTTGATTCGGCGTTTGTGTAACCTAAGACAGTGTTTGAGTCGATGTACTCGGTTTTTCTAAAACTAGTTTTATCCCAAATAATTTTCTGGTTTTCAGGTTTTAACGAGGCATGCTCAAACCATTTCTTTTTGTCTTAGGATAGCTTTCCTTCAATAGATTTTGCCCCAAATTTTTATTACATATTAGGTCCGACGATTTTTGTTGTACGTAAACCATATTTTCAAATTAAACCCAACCTATTTTGGATCCGTTCAGGGTTGTAAGGAAAACATAAAAGTCCTTTATTTTGACCTAAAATTATATGCCCAAAGTCCAGAAGTCTAAAAAAAAAAAAAAAAAAAATCCTAATCACAAACTAAAAAACATAGCCTGTGTCTAGGTGTGTCTAGGTCTGTCATCCCCAAAGAAGACCTAGCCCAACAAAGCTCTTTGAAAATTGAGATAGCTAGGAGTTCAACTCACAGATCTGTACCGTCTTAGTTGAAGGTCTATTGCTAGGCGCTCTGTGTCGCACTAGACATAATGTAGAGTTCTTACCTTGAACTTTGAACGAAAACTATTCGTCTGGGGAAGTGTCGCTGCTCTTCTCTGCCTCTCGATCACGGATGAGCGCGTCGTAGATCATAGGGACCCCCAAGGACATTGGAACACTACCGGAGAGGTCCACCAACAATGCAAGTGGGCATGTTCGGAAGCTATTCCGTAAATAATTACGTATTGTTATATGCATTTTAAAAATATGTATTGAAAATGTAGCAAAAATAAGTTGTCCATTCTTACAGAACTTTCCCAAGTAATAATTGATCTTCACAATGGTGACAATTATGTGTTTATTTACAAATACATGAAATATTAGCTCAAATTTAGGATAGGCTCTAGAGAGAAAAAAGTTCCAGCTTTAAGGTTTGTGTTGACGAGAGGGACGAATAGAGCTTAGCTCCTGCTTAATCCAAAAAAAAACAGCAAAATAATCAAGACATATTTGCATAAAGAAAAAATCAAACCAAATATATACCAAAAATGTGCAAAAAGATAGATTTTCTTAAAAAGTGTCATACGTACATTACTACATACCTGAGAGTAGGGTACGATGTTTTGACAATCGTCTCCCATTTTATAGACTGAGGAATAGTCTTTCTCTCCATCTTCATGAATCCGGTGACTTGATCTGAGTTGACGGAGGTTGACGAGCTTCTCGGAAGTGTCCGGCAAAGCCACGACTCTGATGGTCTTTTAGGCAATGGAGGCTGATCAACAATTTCAGAGATATTTCTTGACTTGTTTTTGTTTTTGTTGCTCCTCCTTCTCTTTACTTCTTCCACGAGTAATCTCGTGTCTCGACTCTGAAGATGATTGCTCATTGTTCGTTGCAACCTCGAGATTTTTGAAATCTCTCTTGAGGTTTCTTGAGACTTGCTCATAACCTTGTTGGATGATGGTTCGGTTACATATATCCGATAATCTATAGATTTTACTGTAAGATTCTGACAAGTCCTTACCCGAGAAAGAACCGGATTAAAAACATCCTGTGAGAGTGAGTTCTTGGAACAGATCCGTGGCAAGAACCCAAACAGAGCTTTCTTGGAATCATTTAAGTGAACTTTCTGTAGAATCATGCTCTGCTTCTTCTTCTCTTCTTGGTCTAGAGAAATTTCTTTCTTCTGTTTCATGGCGATTACTCTCGTAGCTGGTAAGATGAGATCACGATGTTCAAGAATGACGTCATCTCTAGAAACATTAGTTGAAGAAACTATATCTAAAGCTTTGTTTAGGCCTGATTCTTTGATTAATGTAGTAGCCATATGATGGTGAAGAATCTTTGGCTTTCCTGGTGTTTGTTCCCACAAAAATGGAACTGAAGCTGTAATTTCTACTACATGATCGAAACTCTGGTCATCTTTTAATAACCGAATCAGAGTTTCTTGACTCAAACCTTTGACTTTCTTGGTCCTCGTCTTCTTGCTGTTCTCTGAATTAGTTGGAATTCGCCTTACGGATATAAATGGAGCATCTAAATTCAGTTTCTTCTCCTCCATTGTTGCTTCAGATTAAAAAAACTCTCTCTAATGTAAAGAAAGCCTTTAAAGAACTCTCAAGAATATGTAAGCTAATATTAAAGAAAGCGAATCGAGAGAGTTAATGATATTTTTTGCTATGTTATATTTAGCCTTTCTAAGACTTCTTATAAGAGAAATAAAATTATGTATTATAAGCCAAAAGCCTTACTGGTGTATATATTTATATATTTCATAACATATATTTGTAGAAATTCATATCCAAATTTCGCTTGAATTTTATTTTATTTTCCTATTTGATAACAAGAATAATTTTTTTTCTCTTAATGGATATAAAACACTTAGAAATAAAGACTTATAGAAAAACAATAATTTAGTACAGTACGTATATGTTACGGTAGGGTCAAAGTTTACAGAAGTTAAATAACATTCATTTAAAAGTTACATCACTTAAAACAACTTTTGTTGTTGTTGATAAAGTACTTCAAACAAAACTTGAAATTGCACATAAGGATTTTAGTTCTCATTTATTTTGATTAGCTTGGAAGAGGCGTCTCTCGATCTCGTGAGATCAATTCAACTTTGGGTTTTTAATGTCAAAAGCTTATATTATTATTGATTCAAACATTTTTATAAGCTTTTAATTGCTGGACAATTATGTGGTGATTCTCGTGAACAACTCCATCAAATAATGAACTAAATGTTTATCTTTTTTAATACAGAATAATATATAGAGTTAGTTTAAGTTACGCTCCAAATCGAAAATTAAAAAAACCATTGGAAATGGAATTTTCGGTTTATCGAAGAAGACATTGTTGGTCATATTTCAAAACGACTCTTCTTTTGTTCGTAACGAAATCATCTGTAAGAACGTGAGTAGTAGGTTTCTTAGATAATAAACTGAGTAGTAGTTTTGCTTAAGCTTTTGGTCCAAAAATAAAAAGAAATAAAAGTTTTAAGTGTGGATACTTGAATTAGTTGTTGACATATTACTTTACTACAGTCAATCATTTAATTTCGTGAAAAAGAAAGTTGCATACTGACATTTTTAGTGATTATTTTTTTGTAAATTAGGTACTTTTTATTTTCTTATTTGGAAAATAGGTACTTTTGTTTTTAAATTTGGAAAATAGGTACTTTTGTTTTTTTATTTGAAAAATAGGTATATTTGTTCATTCACCAAATCATTCATCATTCACACAAACAATTCATCATTCACATAACTTATTCATCATTCACACAAAACAATTAATCATTCACACAAACGATTCACCGTCATCATTCACAAACAATTCACCATTCACGAAATGAAAAAGTACCTAAATACAAAGACTTTTACAAAGTACCTATTTAGCAAATTAAAAAACTTTTTAGTACCCTATTATCAAATTTTCTCCATTTTTAGTTGGGGTGGGCAATAAACCCGAAATCCAAACCCGAATCCGACAAATATTTGAACTGAATCCGAACCGAAAGTATAAAATACCCGAATGAATATTGTTTTCTAAAAGTTTGGATACCCGAACTCGAACGGTATTATTCGAAACCCGAAAAAACCCGAATAAGTACATGAATTTATGACTATTTTATAAAATATGTAGTTATGTATATTAAGTTGTCTAATTTACTAAAGCAATGAGTTTTTTGAAAAATCTTATATCTTTATTTATATATTAAATCTTATAATTAAGTTGAATTTGTATAAAAAATGTATCGTATAATCGTGTATAATAATTTAAATGCTAGTGAATAAATAAATTCAAATAAAAAAGAAAGAATTGTATTTGTACTAATAATTATACGACACTAATTAATAATGTAATTCGATTCAAATTACAAAAATTTTATGTTGGTTTGGTATAATTTTTTTTCTTACAAAAAAGTTCGGATACCCGAATCCGATCTGAACCCGAAACTAAAATACCCAAACCCGATCCGAAACCATAAAATATCCGAACAGGTTCTAAACCTCCAACTTGAAAATTTTGAAAATCCAAAAAACCCGACCCGAACCTGAACGGGTATCCGAATGCCTACCCCTAATTTTTAGTATCCACAAAAAAATAATTTTTTAAAAAGTGTGATTTCATATGCAACCAACAAAATTCTACGACAAAAATTACAAATATAAATAAAGAGAGTGTAAGAGAAAATTGTGGGTAAATATTTTTGAGAGCTTTTGAAAACTACCTTATTCATACATTAGTTTTTGAAAATCACTCTATTTTTATTTTCTTTTAAAACTAACTTAATAAAAGCATGAGAAAATATAGATAGAGTAAAAAAATAAAAAGAAACCTTCAATCTTTTTAACTTCATAAATATGTACAATAATTACAAATAGTAATCGATTGAGTATCATGGATATTATAACACAACTCTTCCATTATACATGAAAATGGTCAATTACATCAAGATCCATCCCAATATGAGACGAAGAAGTGGTGACGAAGAAGAAAACAAGTATGTATGTTGTGTCGAAAAAATGTCGTCTTGTACGAATGTTGATCCACGTGGATCAAGTGGTGACGAAGAAAAAAACCAAATACAGAAGATGGCGATGATTCAAAGCGAACAAAGCTTCATTTTAGGTTGAAATCTACTATAAACAATAGAAAATTTTCTCTAGAGTTTGAAATTTTTCAACAGACATTGCAAAAAATATTGATTGTAATTGTTATGGAATAGGAGAGTGAAGATAAAAAGTTCGAGAAAGTTTGACTAAAATGTTTATAGATAAGCGAAAAATTAGAATTTGAATCGATACAAAGCATTATACACATGTCCCTGTCTCAGTTAGTGACATATCTGAATTCTAGAGAGAGCTATAATATTTTATATTTTTTTGGCCATCTTATATTTAAATTCATTTTTGGTTTATAATTTATCGATTATAATTTAGGCTTTTTACTAATTGATATCATGTTGTATAAAAAAACAATTATGAAGCTAACTCAATAATATTGATTAAAAGAAAAGTATACTTTTCAAAATTTAAGTTCATTAAGGGGTGTTTTTCTAAAATTCTTCAATTTTTTTGTTAAAAGATATGTTAAAGCTGATGCGTTAACTTTAAGAGGAATCCATGAAATACCACAAAATACAACATTCTCAATTATTTTTAAAATACCATACAATGTTTTTCTTCCAAAAATAGCACAAGTTTAAAGGGTAGAATTTAAATTTTGTAGGTCTTTGTTCACTAACTAGAATTTAGGGTTTATTTTTGAATGGATATGTTTAGTTTTGGGGTTAAGAGTTTTACTTTAAAGTTTTAAAGCAATTTCAGAATTTGTGGTATTTTTGAAATAAAAACATTTTTGCAATACTTTTGCGAAAAATACATATTGTTGTGATTTTTTGAGAATGCCCATGGGGATTTGATATAACATGTGGAATTTGTTCATCTGGTTCTTTTTTTGGTACGTCTGGAAAAGAGTAGAGACAATATTTTCAACGATCCAATAGTTCAAAAATCAAGTGATTAACACTAATGGTTTTGTTCTCTATCTTGTTTTGTAATATTTTTATGTTCCTTATACATATTTTGCAACAAAGTAGATAGATTATAGAACAAAATTTCTGGTTGAAGAAGACTTGGAACTCAGACCTTTACCTTGTATGATTTAGCTATCTCTTCAACGAATACCTCTATCGCTTTCTAGTTGATGAAGCCTAAGGATTAGACGTTAACCTTGTCTAACACATGTTCTTCATTTACTCAATTATTCTGACGCTTCTCACTGCCATTGTATCACTTTTAGTTATTAGACATTATTTTTACAAAAGCCAACAATTCATGTCTCTTTATTTGTAAAAGTCACAACCTAAACTTTTTAAACTAAATTCTACAAAATAATATTTCAAAATGAAAGCCATTTTATTTTAAAAGTTCGAAACAATCACCCCTTTACCGATTAAATAATAAGCATTGTGATCAGTGGCGGTCCTACATATATGTTTAGGGGTTCAAATGACACCATATAAAATTTTATTTTTCTTTTATGTTTAATAAAATTTATAGATTTTATCTAACCAATTTGAGACTTGGCATTCTACTTGAAGGTTTGACCCCAGTTAAAGATTGTCTTGGGTTCGCCACTGATTGTGATGATTTTATGTAGGTGTGATGCGATGCATTGTGATGATTTTATCGATTAAATGAGAAAAATGAAGATAAAAGAGGTAGAATTTTTGAAACTTCAAATATAGATAATTAACAAGACATATAGAGTGATATTATTTTTTCTTGTTCAAGAATACATATAATAATTTTTATAAAATAAATTACTTTTAAAGTGCTCATAGAATGATAGTGCGTATGGATGGACATTAGTCTAGTATTTACATGCATGTTCGAGGCATAAAGAAAGTAAGTCCGAATTTATGATCCAAATTAATTGGCACGAATTTAGAGCAATTTTGTAAGGGCCCTTTTTTATTAGGGTATTTCTAACCATTAGATACCCTAAGTGTTTATAGAGTATTTAAAAATTGGATCCCTTAATAATTTAGATGTTACATTTCATTCATAATTGAGGATATATAATTCATTTCCATTTTTAATTAGAGAGACAAAGAACTCATAAATAATGTGATACATGTCTTGACATTTCCGAACGTTCATAATGACCCGCCATGTTATATTGATTCATTCAATCATGTCAAATCATTATTTTCTGTTTCTAGAAATTTTCCAATGTATAAATCATTCTTTAAGTTTCATTTTCATGTTGTAGATGAGTGGTTTTTCAGTGACAAAAAAAGAGATAAATTGTTTTTCTCTAAAACTCTAATTTTACCGGATGGAAATTATAGTCAGCAAAAACTGAAAAAGTATCTTACGGTCTATCTTAAATCATGAATATTGGCAAAAGAAGAATATATTTACTGGAAGAAAAAAGAAAAAGAGAAAAGAAATTCATAAATAATTTAAGCCATTCTAAAACAGTTTCTAAAAACAAGCAGGCTGTACCTTGATGGAATCAATTAAGTGGACCAAAGGTGCATCGAAACAAGAAGAAGGCGATAGCAAATATTAATATTATCATTTATAAACTACCAAACTCTCCAAATGTGTCGGTAATTCATTGAATTCACCACCGGCATTTTTGTTTCTTATGTAGAAAAAAAGGACGAACGTTTTAGTATTTTTAAAAATCAAAGAAAGAAAGTTATAATGACTTTGTTCTCTATATTGGGGGGAAATTATTTAATTTTTAAAAATAATTGAAATATCACCAATTTTTCTTAATTTTATTATCAACAATTTAAAACATTAATATCAGTTTAAATAATAAAATATTATAAACCGTGTCAACAAATTTTATTTAATACCAATAGTCAACTTGGCCAGGTAATTTTTTTTCTTTAAATTGAAATCATCAAAATTTTAGATTTTTAATAACAGTAGAAAAAATTGGTAGTTCTTTTCAACGTTTTTAAAAAGTTATATATTTTTACCTTTCTGTTTTTCATCATGCTCTAGTATTTTAGAATGAAATAATGTCAAAAATCTTTAAAGTAGTGGTTTATGCCAAAATTTCTATCAACTATCATATGGTTCGAAAATTTTCTATTAATATTGATTTTACCAAATTACTATATAACTTTGATAAAATAAGCCAAATTATCTGAAGTTCCCTTATATACATATATTTTTAAAATAACATATAAAATTTATTACTAAGGATTAAATCTTTGGCTATACAGATATTAGTTCAAATAATTACATACTCCCTCCGTTCCTGAAAGGATGATGTTTTAAAATTTAGTTTTGTTTCTAAAAGGATGATGTTATAGGTGAAAACATTAAAAAGAAGGCATAAAATAAAGTAAAAGTTGATTTCCTTAATCTACGTAAAAACTCCAAAACATCCTCCTTTCAGGACGGAGGTAGTATTAAACATGTTAAGTTTTAAACAGGAAACCAAACAACACTGGGAAATAAGTTTTTAAAATATATCGTTTCAAAAAAGTAACTAAACTCTACAGAGAACAGTAATTTATATAATTTTTAAATAAAAACAATAATTTATAATTATTATATATAAAGTAATAGCCTTTTTGCTCTACTTTCAACCCTCTAGCAATTCCTGACAGTACTTTCATTTTCATTTTCATTTCCATTTGATTTTTCTTATTTTTCCATCTATTATTTAAGGATCAAATCTAATAAAATAACCGGTGACAAAAACAAATCTAATAAAATAACCTTAAATATGATGAAAATGACATGAAATGTTTATTTACGAACACAAAAAATAGTTAAGGGTATTTTGGACAATATAATTATATTTGCATTAATATATATATATATATATATATATTTTTGAATTGTGGAGGAGTTCATTTTAAACTGGGAACATTGTAACATTCAAATTCTGAAATCAGAGCAAAATTTAATTATGTTTTCTAAACCTAGAAGAGATTTAACTTTCCTATCCCAGTCTATCTTTAGTTTCTATAAACGTCGTACACATTTTAAAAAGAGTCCATCAAGCCCACGCCGTTGATCACCTCCCACCGATGCTTTTCGGCGATGGAATTGTTGGAACTGAATTTTAATGAAAATGATATTCATCACTTTTCCGGCAAAGTTGTTGTCCGAAATTATCAAATTATGATTGCATTGTAAAAGTTGTAATCTAGACCATAACTTTGAATATTTAAATGCTAAAATTGGAATTAATTTGAGTGAGAAATAAGACAGCTAAGTGAGCTGAACTAGTTGGAAAGACTAGCTAGCTCAGCTAGGTGAGTAAAAGGCAGCTCAACCAAGTTGAATGAGTACTAACCTAGCTTGGTGGACTAGTTAGCTAACATTCAAACTTAGTGAACTAAGGAGTGAAGTAGCTTAAAGGTGAAAGATCACCAAGCGAACAGTTGCAATCGTTGGCCGAATGGGCACCAATTGAATAGGTGCAACGAAGGGAGGTGTATTTTCATCAAATCTCACATCCTTTCATGTGAAAAGGTGTCTTGACCAAATGTCACATCATTTCATATGTATCTCTTCGTCTCTATAATTAGAGGCCCCCTCCATTCATTTTTTCTCATCCACTTCTCAAATCATTATCACAAAACAAAATTATCAATATTGTTAAAAGAGGAAAATAAAAACACATAAAACAAACAGTTCCAATAAATAGACCGCTTCCAATGGCTCGAGAGTATTCGCAAAATACTAAGGCCGATAGGCTTTGTTAAGGGTAAAGCTTAACAAAGATGAATAATAGTTGTATCATGGGATTTTGAATATGCGGTAAACCGTCTTACTACATGGAATTTTTAGAATTAAGGAAAGAGTTTTGACTCGACTCCGTTTGCTTTAAGATTGTTAAACGTCTTAAAACTCGGTTTTAACTCAATATGGTTTTATGGTCCCTACAATCTTAATTATAAAATTATACTTTTTAGCTACCGCTTTAAATTGAATTCGAGTTTTAACGGTTTCTAAAACGTTTTACCGGCTCACGATTTGTCAAAACGCTTTCGCGATAATTTAACTGATAGTTTCAGGTTTTTGTTTATCTATAACAACCGAGAATACTGATAATGTCCATACTAATGAAAAAGTGATCGGTCTGCTAATACGGCCCAGTCGAGTCTGAAAGGGTGCAAACCAAGGACGGTTCCGAAAATGTGTGAATCAAGGACGATTCTGAAACGGTACAAACCAAGAAGGGGTCCGAAAGGGTGCGAACCTAATACGGGTCCAAAAAGGTACAAACCAAGGACTAGGGCTGGGCATATAAACCGAAATCCAAAATCCGAACCGAAACCGAACCGAAAAACCCGAAACCGAAACCGAAAATTTTTTCCAAATAATCCGAACGGTTCCTATATATCTCAATCCGAAAAACCGACTCCGAACCCGAACCGAACCGAAACCCGAAAGTATAACCGAAAAATCCGTATATATACAACTATATATGTAATTGTGTTTGAATAGTTAGGATTTTAGGTAGAAAAATAGGTTTTTAGTAAGATAACTAGGATATTTATGGGTTTTTTTTTGGATTTTTGATTCGATTAACTTGGACTTTAACTAAATTGTTCGGATACTTTGGAATTTTTTACGGATATTTTGGAGTTTCGGTTCCATTTCGGATCCTAATAAAAATGAAAAAACCGATCCGAACCCAAATAGATCCGAACCGAATCCGAACGGTTCCTATATGTCTCTAACCGAATTATCTAAAATCCGAATTATCCGAACCGAACCCGAACAAAAAATCGAACGCCCACCCCTACCAAGGACGAGTCCAAAATGGTGCAAACTGATATTACTCGGTTTAATGCATTATAGTGGGCATTTATGTCTGCTATTCTGCATTATTCCGAGTGTTTTCTTTGCAAATTGGTATATTTCAGGATATCTATGCGTTCGGGTCATTTCAGAGCTTAAAGGAACGTTTCGGGACATTTTCAGAACATTTCAGAGATTTCAGAAGAATGATCTTGTGACGAAGAGATTTGCACGATCGGGCAAATCACTTGCCCGATCGGGCAAAAGTTCCTGGAGAAAATCGGCTAATCAGACTGATCGAGCAAATTCCATTGGATCGAGCA
>OVBE01013873.1:0-12402 GCA_900406425.1 Iberis pinnata | reverse complement strand
AATTATGGATATTTATAATTATAATTTACAAAAAAATTAATAATAACTAAACTTTGATTTTAACGTCGATTAGAATATATAATCACTTAGGTTATCATTTTTAAATTTAAATAATTTACATTTACCCGTGTATCACGCGGGACCTAATCTAGTTTTCTAATAAATTGAGAAAAAGTTATATAAATCTACTATACAATATTAAAAAGGAAAGGAAGACTTTAAAAAATATTACATTTATTAAATATTACATTATATATCATTAGTTTAAAAAATAAACAAAAAAATCCATTAGAGATAAAAAAAAGTCTATAAATTAATTCTTATTCCTATAGCCAACACAACAAAAATTATCATACTATTCATGTAACCAAAAAAATATACAACTACGTATACAAAAAATAATTAACAATTTTATTTATTCAATGTAAATAAAATTTTCTTAATAGATTAATTAGTCAAAACGATAATTTAATTAAAAACATATATATTATGTACTATTGATTAATTTAAAATTTTATATATACTAAAATATAAAATATGTAAATGTAAAATTCATACACTCAATTTGTTTACATATATACTCATACTTTGAAAAATAGTATTTCTATTATAATATATAATAATAAACACATATTAGTTTATATTTTTATTTAGTATTTATTTATTTATTTGTGTTTGCAAAAATTTTGTAGTCATGATTAAAATATATATTTTATAATATAAATTTTGCGTTCTTATAATTTAAATAATAATTTATAAGATACTGGACATCATTTAGTAATTATTGTCTTCAACTTTGTAGAGAATATCTAAAGTTGATTACTGAAATCGACGTTGAAGTATTTACATTTTCCACGGAGTTATATTAAGGCCATGAATGTTTAGTAGTTTTTAGATTCTAGCTTTTGGTTTTGATTTTTGATTTTAGTTTTTGGTTTTTAGTTTTTGGATTCTGTTATAGATTTTAGTTTTTACAAAAAATTGAATAGTAACTTGTTTTTGTTTTTAGATTTTGTTAATATATATATATATATATATATATGAAAAAATTTATATTTATAATTTTTGTGTTAGCATGTAACAATAAAAATGTGATATGTTATGAAATTATAATTTCACATTTCAATTTTTTGAATAGTTAAATAGAACACTAAATTTGTTGCAATTTTATAAAATAAATGTTCATGTTGAAAAATAATATTTTGGAAATTTTCAGTTTTATTAATAAAATAGTTTGATTATTGTTTATGTTGTGAGTTATCTTTTTTTTTTATTAAAGTTTGAATGCCAAAAAATAATATAGAATAATTGTTATTAAATTAATTTGATTATTTGGGGTTTAAAAGTGATAATTTTGGAACAAATTTTATTAAAATATATGAAAACTCTCGACACATTAAAAAAATTACAAAACAGAGATTTTGGTTTTTATGTTTTAGGAGGTAGTTATTCAAAAAACTGGTTTCTCTAAATTTTAGGAAATCCAATTAAACAAAATCTTGATTGGAAAAAAATATGGATTTTGAAAACCAAAAACTAAAACAAAAACCACTAAACATTCAAGGGCTAAGTTTTGAATGTTTTGTCATAAATTAACAGAATTAAGTAATTTTGTTCTAAGCTTAAGTACCAAGTCTGAACCTCAAAAAAATAATAAAAGGAATTGACTGGTAGCAGCAATAACAAAAGAAGAAAAAAAGGGTAGAATGGTAATTTAGAAATGAGATGGAAGTGGGTATAACAGATACTTGTTGTCCAAGCTATTGCTTTAAAATGCAATTAGCTCACACCTATAAACCTGCCATTGATACTTTCTTCCATTATCCTCCAACAAACATTCTCTCTCTTTTTTCATCTACAATGATGGCAGCGCATGTTCACATCGACGACCAAGAGTCTGGTACCTATTTCGACAATGGCGAAATCTTAGATTCCAATCCCGATAACACCGATTCTGGAATACCTCGCTTCCTCGGTAACTTCTCCGGAAATTGTACGGTTATTTTACAAGAAGGAAGCCTTGAGTACGACGTCATCAGAAATTGTTTTCTCTCTGGGATGGGTACTTTCGCAAGTGACACAACGATCGTCACTGTGCGTAAAAACTCCACAGAGAGAGTAACGGCGAAGGCTAGATTCGCGGCGTTCAGAGTTTTCTCAGAAGCTATGGCGAAGAAAAACGGTGGAGACGCCAATGTGAAGTACGGATGGTATTCCGGTTCTAAGGAAGAGATCGACGGTATCCTTTCGTATGGATTTAGCGGTCGCGAAATCGAGAAATTCAAAAACGATAATAGATCTCACGGCGTCGGAATCCATCTTTTTCATCATAGATTCTCACTCGCTGCGTGAGTTTTTAATCTTATTTATATGATATTAATTAATAAGGGTTCTTATTGTTACTTGCTTAATTTATTTAGCTAATATTTTGGGGAAAATTCAGATTAATGTAACAGTGAAATTATTCTACAGGGCATTAGTTGGTGAGGATGATGATGAAGAAGGTGTAAAACATCTTCTCTTATGCCGATTGATTCTTGGCAAACCTGAGCAAATCATCAGTGGATCAAACCGATCTTATCCAAGCTCGAACCAGTTTGATTCTGGTGTTGATAACATTGAGAATCCGAGAAAGTATGTGATTTGGAGCTCTTCAATGAATTCCTACATTCTCCCTAGTCATGTGGTCAGTTTTAGATCACCTCCCTTGAGAGGTAAATAACAACTTTGTTCAAAAACACATTTGTATTGAATGAACTTGGTGAAAGTTGGGTGTTTTTGGTTTTAGGTGTTAGTAGAGCAAGGTCACCATATGTTAGCTTCTCTGTGCTTATCTCCACTCTTTCAAAGACTCTCGAGCTTCAAAGAATGAATGTGATCTTGACAACTTATGATGATTTTCTGGTATGGAGTTTCCAAAGTATAATTTCTCTCTTTCTCTCCGGTCTTAGAATGTGGAATTTGTCTTTGGTTTTTGTAGAAAAGGAAGCTGAGGAGAGAGCAGCTAGTAAGGAAGATGAGGGAAGTAGTTGGAGATGATCTTCTTTTAAAGATAATCAAACATCGCAAAAGATAAAAGCGTAATTGATTGAGGGTGAGGGTATGTTTCCTTCTTCTTTTGTTATAAAGACTTGATAAAACAGATGCCAAATGTTTGTTACACATGTTCCTAATAGTCAACAAAAGGAGTTTTCGTATGGAGCAAGGCCTATACTTTTCTTGAGAAGATGTATCGTATCTGTCAATAATTACCTTAAAAGGCCTGTCAAAAGGTTCTATTTCGTTTTTGAAAAATGAGTATTAACCCTACTTTTGTTTTCTTGGCAGAGAAATTGAAGTGACAGATTTACCTAATTAGCCAAAGTGAAGAAGCAGCTAATGATGCATAATAGAGTAGTAGTAGTATAAGATTGTTGAATTGAATTGCTCATATCAAAAAAAGTAGACTTTCCTTTTTAGCTTAGTAATGGATGCTTTCGTGTAAAATAGCTTAATGGTCTGACTCTGATTTGATTAGAGAGGAATGAATATACAAAAGGAGTGAATCTGCGCAATTATCATATATAATATAGTTGTTTGTTTTTTTTATATAATAATATAAATGTTGAATACATACACATAAGAATCCTCTTCCTCTTATTGGAAGAGCCAAAAAACTGGCTAAGCTTTTTAACTAAGGTTACTTCTGCTGCTTGTTAGAGAGATGATTTGTTGTTGCAACTGCAAACGAATAAACTGTTGTAGTTTTATAATGATCTTTTTATGTGTATGCTCACATTTAGTGTTTATACTTTTACCTGACTATTTATTTCTTTTCGTCTCTGCACTTCCTTTACAAGCTTCTCCACGCTGAAATAAATACTCATAAAACAACTTATCTCATCTTACTAATCCAAAACCTTTAAAGGAAGAAGTTATTCCATTACCTTTGCTCCAAAAAATGAACCTGAGATTGTAGATCTTTTTCTCTTGATGGATATATCTGTAAGTTTTCATACTCTTAGCTCTCTGCTATCTAGAAAACACCCACATAAGTCATATGAGAAAATGAACATACCTGCACTCCTTGGATTTTCGAGATTGGATTTTTAGTTTCTGTATAAAATAAGACTCATTAGCTGAAAGAAGAAACAGATTATTCTATAGATAAGTCGACATTACCGGCAGTTCGATCAAATATTCTAATTAATCTGACTACTTTCTCCTGCAAAGAAACCATATACAATGTGAAAAATCCAAATAACCATTAAGGAGAGTTTGAAACAGACAACACACCCTCTGGATGTCATTCTGAACTAACAGGCTTTGTAATACAGGGAGGATTTCAGTTGATGTGCAAGGTGCACTGTCCACACGCTCAACTGTGTAGCCGTTTTTTGGTTTCTCCTGATGAGGAACATTTTTATTCAGTTTCACAACCTCAAGAACTACATGACATTATATTTCCTTGGACATAAATTACCAGTTCACTTCCTTCTTTTATGATTTGCTTTGTATCCGTTAATGGTTCTAGTTGCCTTGGCTTCTCAGCAGTGGGAGTCTCTGCAGCTTTTTCGCTCGAGCAACATGCTTTGCTTTCATCAGAAAGGGTACCAACTTGATATCTGCTCCAATATGTTTATATCAGAATTATCCAAGTAAAATAAATGAGAAAATATGTGGAAGTCATAACTATGTTAGTATCTACTAGAGTATAGAGAAGCAAAATGATTAAAAAGTACCCAAGAATCGGGAGGAACTTGCGATGAAATGAAGGAAGTATAGAACCGCTTAGACTGTTACTCGCACTCATCAGATCCTGTAAGTTAGACCAGGATATATTAACTCAAAATGTGAAATAGGTACACAGATATAAGGCCTTCATACGCTTGCCTGTTCTGAGATTTTGAACCTTTCCAAAGCCATAGACTTTGACCTTTGTGGCATTAGGTTGCTTTTTGCTACAACATCCTGATTACAATTCAGTTCCCGAATCTCTGTATTACATGTTTCATCATCCGGAATCTGATAGCAGAAGAACACTAGAGCATTCAGAGAGTGCCAAAAGAAAAAAATAGTGTTACATTGACTCTAAGACATGACCTTACTTACAAGTGATGCCTGCTTCCTCAAGTCCTCCAGATTAAAATTCCAAGCACTAATTCCTCTCATATACTCATGCTGTAACAAAACAATATAAGATAATTGAATTGATAGGCAACAAGATATATGTATTATGTATATACCTGAGATAACTGCTCTTTGTCACCATTAATGCCTTTAAATAACTCAGCCTCTGCATCCTGAGAATACATAAAAGGTAAGTAATGAAAGATTCTAAGTTCTCAAAAAGAGAAGGAAATTTCTTCAAACTAACTAACCTTGAGCTTTCTAAAACGTTCACCAAGTGGAGAAAGACCATGAAGGATTTTACGAGACAAATAATCAGGAGAGCGAGCATGTTTGAAGAAGGGGTGTTTCAGAAGTTTAGCTGATGTGGGACGCTTTTTTGGATCTTTAACTAAGCATGCTGCTATTAGCTCTTTAAATGACTGCCAACAAAGATACACTTTCTTTCTAAGTGAAAGAAATAGAATCTTACTTTTATGTGTTACATCATTTAATCCCTACTTTATTTTACCTTGGAGAATTTCTTATCTCTGTCATGGTCTAGACGAGGAGGAGCATTCTGTAATGTCATTAATAGCACCTAAACAAAACCAAAAGACCATTTGTGTTAAAAGAAACTAGAAACAGGAACCTTTATGCAGTAGGTAAGCACTTACCTTCATAGGTGGATACTTAGAAAATGGGGCATGGCCATGAGCTAGCTCCAGGGCTGTTATGCCAAATGACCATATATCTGCTCTATATTTCCCAACAGAAGATTCAAAAATCAAGAACATACTCTACTCAATGAAGATAGACTAGTAGAAAAGTGTATACATACTTGAAATCATATCCATCTACTTGTTGCATAACCTCAGGTGCCATCCTGTAGAGGACCGATAGATTCCATTGATGATAAAACATATAGAAAAACCTATTGTAGATTAAGTATACACGCACCAACAAGGAGTTCCAACGAACGTATTTCTTGTACGCATCCTTTCTCCACTATCAAACATACATGCTGATACTCCAAAGTCTCCAAGTTTAACTACTCCTCTTGAATGTATCAATATGTTACCAGCCTTAACATCTCTATGAATGTGTCCTTGTCTATGAAGATAAACAAGAGCTTTAAGCACTTCCTTCAACAAAGTAGCAATTATAGGTTGCTCAAGACCTTCTGGATAAACTGATTTCATTAAGTGAAAACAAGAACCACCAGACATATAAGGCATCACAATCCACAAACTACTACTGTCTATGAAAGAACAATGTGCTTTTAACAAATTCGGATGATCAATCAAACTCATAATATGAACTTCCTTTCGTATTGTTTCCTGTTAAAAAAAATTCATTCATTAGAATTAATCTTTTTAATGGTATATAAAAGATTAAAGATTGAAATATACAAACCAAATCATTCCGGCATTTTTCTAGATCCAATACTTTAACAGCAACAATCTCGTTGAGAGCAATGCAACGAGCTCTGTAGACAGTGGCACTAACACCTTCACCTACCTCTTCAAATAACTCATATTCCTTAGCATATAGCGGGAATCTCTTCGTTGATGAACCAGCCATTCTCTAATTACAAAACCCAACACGATTTCAGTTTAATCTTCCTGTAGATTTTAAGGGTTAACAAAAAACAAAAACAAAAACAAAATTTGTTCTAAATACTGACCGAAATGAAGAAATGCAGAGGGAGAAAAATGAAGCCCTTTATGAGTTGAGAAACAATGGTAGAGGGTACGAGAAACAGGTAGAAAGAGATGAGGATTCTCGTGATAATTGTAGGAAAGTGAAGGTTTTTATCAATCCTTCATTGCCATTGACAAAAAAGATAGGATCTTTGGGGAAGTGCAACGAAAATGATGTTGGTGAAAGGATCTAAAGCTTTCTTTAGTGATTTTTTGACCAGACAAAACTCCTTATTTTAGTAAAAATCCAATCCGATTTTCTTTTGGATCCTCTCCTCTCTTCCATCCTCTTGTATTTTTTTCGTTTTATATAATTTCTTTTCCTTTTTGAGAAATTGTTTAAAAATACATGTTTTTATCTTTTTTTACTTGAAAAAAAGTTGAAAAAACCTTGAACTCTCCAATCGCGGAACTTTAAACCATGAATTCTTAAGTGATCCATTTAAAACATCAACTATGGTTCGGGTTCCGATTTAAACATATATTTTTGTTGACTTATCCAAATTAGACATGAAATTAGTCAACCGTTAACTGAGTTTAACGGAGTTAAACGTTAACTTTTTGGTGGGTTAAAACGGCTTAGTCAACATAAAATGCGTGCTTTAAATGGCTAAATTCAAAAATCTAGTGATTTAAATGGCTTTTTTAAAGTTCAGGGTTTTCTTATCTAAATTTAAAAGTTCAATTGTTTTTTTGTCATAAAATCGAAATATATTTGTTTGTCATAAAGTTAAAAAATTCAACATTTTTTTACTTATTTATTTTGTACAAATTTTGTAATTACATTAGTGCAACAATATATTTTGAATTATATAGATTTTAAATTCAAGATCTTAATTAACTATAATATTTTTAGACTAATAATACAAATAAAATAATTACTTAAACTATATTATTATACTGTAATTTTACTTCCGAAATACATGTTTTCTCTTCTTTCCTTTTTACTACAAAATGATTTTATTGAATTGAAAGATAATTCAAAATTACATAAGTCATACAGAACTTTAAACTACAATTATCACATCAATAGAAAGATGCGTAATTTGTTGGAGACGATATACAAATGAAATATTATTGAAAGATGCTCTTTTTTAAAAAAAGTTTTACTCACTTACAAGACATAAATTATGTTATTTGTTTTTTCATATAAATTCTAACTCTTCTCCAACGATCTGTACGTTAGTAAAGCATGATTAACAATTTCTAAATCGTCTAATAAAAACATACTGCTTTCGTTACCAATCATGAAAAATTAATAGTATGACACCACTGATATTGTATAAATACATTTATAATTGATATAGACTAATTAAATCCTCTCATTTATGTTGATATCACTAACAACAAAAAACATGATCTCCTTACACAAAACCTCAAAAGAAATCTAACATTGTTTAATTGAAGATACAACACTCAATAATGGAGATGATCTATCAATAACATCAAACCAATGAAAGCCTCAAACACTTCCATGATATATATCCAATGTAAATAAATAGCAATGTATGGGTATTATGCCTCCTCGGGCCGTTAATGCGCCATATCTTCTTCAGTCTATCATTTTGACCATGGTTGTGTTGATTTTTGTTTAAAAATCAGATAAAATGAGAAGCTGAATATTTAATCCAGAAACACGTGCACCATACATAATCGAAAGAAGCCGAGAAGAAAGAATCAATTCACTCACCGGAATGAAGTCATCGTTAGAAGACAACAGACGAAAATCGATAATGAATGAGGATAATGGTTCAATTATCGGACATAAATACTCCTTTGATAAGGTAATAAGGTTGAAAAAAAACAATTGACATGGAAAAGAAGTGATAAATGCTAAACATAGACAAAGAGAGTGAGAATGCAAGTAATTGGTAGATATATTTTTTGTAAAAGGATAAATTAATATGAGATAATATCAAAATTTTCGTCATTAAAGAGTGAAATCAGAAAAGAATCAATCTATTGTGTGAGAAATCAATAAAACTAAAAAATCTGACGACCTGAATTACCGAAAGACATAAAAAGTCAACAAAAAGAGAATTGGAAAAAGTAAAAAACAGCGATAAAAAAAGAAAGATTTGACATACAATTATAAACAAATATACTTAAATTTTTCACATATGTTATACATCTTTTAAACACTTTTGGTTTTTATTATTAAAGTATAGTCGTAATTGAAAAGGTTTGTTTTCAATAAAACAAATGATGGTATATAATGACATGATTTTTCACATATGCTATACATCTTTTAAACAATAAAACATACATTTTTTGAAGAATAGCTACATATGCGGACACCAATAAATTTTTCTCGGATCATTAATTCTTTTATCAAAGCATCTAACATACACATAGAGAAAGATGTTCAAAGTGGCATCTTAAAAACACATACATACATTATACTCTGTTCATCCATAAGATATGTGTTGTAAAGGAGTTTAGTTTTTTTTTTAATGCGAAAAATTAGGTCTAACCGCACTCTCCCTGACCCAATTATCGAGGAGTCTTCATCAACGTCCGACGCCGGCGGCGTTGGCTTTGGCCAGCGCCGTCCCGGCCCTCGTCTCTTACTGCTTCTCTTCTATTAATCCTTGGCTCGATCTTTTGTGGTTTCTTTCGGCTCTCATTATTTCTGCTCCAATGACGAAATTTTGACCAGTCAGCATCATTCCGGTGAGGCGATTTGCTCCACCCAGAAGCACCGACCTCTGGAGTGGCTCTCTTGTCTATCGATGGAAATCTTCACAACTTCAGATCTAATTTTTGAAGTTGTCTCTCTCCATTTCTCGTTGTATCTCGGGTTCAAGCCCCGAAGAATTCTCCCGTCCTGCTCGGTGACTTTGTGCCTCGCCTCTCAACGCATCACCCCGTTGGAGTTCTCGCCAGCCAGATTCGGCTCCTATAAAGTTGAAGAAGACAGTCCTAGATCTTCCCTCGATGTCGATGTTAATCCCGGGACTGTTCTGTGATGACATATAGCCATATGGCTGCTCTATCCGGCGTTTCATCCGCCCAACTCACCATCTTCAATAAGTCGACCCCTTTGCTATGTATCGAGTAGGGACTCACAAATCTGGTACGGTATTACTAGGGAATTGAGTTTCTATTGGATTATTGTATTGAACATCGATTTAAGGACTATGAGAATCATTCTCGCCAAGACGCCTTGGTTACCAATCACGAATATGGTGACTTTGTTCCTGATATTGTCGCAAAGACTCCAAATTGTATCCTACTTTATGTTAGAGAAAGGATTAGCTTTGGAGGTTGAAAAGTTTCCAATATCCTCCTAGGGGGAGAGATGGTGTCTACTTTGGCTTGATCATGCACTTTCATTTTCTTTGACAGTTTGGAAGCTTGAAGTGTCTCGTCCCTTAGATTCTTCCTTCGTGGATTGGTCTAGAAAAACTTCCTCTTGCCGGGACCAAGAGAGATTGTTTCAGTCATTGCCTCTCTTAATGAGATGGCCCATTTTTTCGGGTTTAAACCCGAAAAATCTGTTACCTTTCTTAGTGTTGAAAGGACTATCAATGTCACAATTTAAAGTGACTTCTCTGGTTGTAATTGAAGACTTTGGGTTCAGGTGTAAGCTTAACAAGACCTTGGTCAAGTTGGACACTCCGGAGCAATCTTACGACCTTCTATCAAGCTTTTTTTTTGTTTGTGTCTCTATCTTTTTATGAATTTAGTTGCTTAGCTTCTTTGAAAGCCTTTTTAACTTATTTGAAAGCCTTTTTATCCTATCATCAATATTTGTTTGATGGCAACTATGTAATGAATTAATATGAATGGAAGTATTTGGTTGTTCAAAAAAAAAAAAAAGGAGTTTAGTTTTATGGAAAATATTATGTGCTTGTAAATATCAGCATTTCGGAGAAAGTTCTTAAAAGTTAAAATGATGTCTATTAGACTATTAGGATTGCTTGGACAGAGAAGTTATTAGGGTTTTACTTCATTTGTTTATTTTTGCGTGAACGAAGCAAAATAGATGATTAGCTAGTTAGTAGCTAGGTTATCACATTCTCAGCCATTTAGTTCTCAAACTTTCTCTTGGCTTCCATATTTTTAAAAAAACATGTAAACATTAAATATTATATGTTAAAGAAGATAATTCTTTCGTGTGCATAAAAGGAATAATATAATTTCCATGAAACTTTTGGTAAAATTGATCATGTTTTGCACAGATGTTGTCTTATCGAGTCCCTCATTACATGGAATATAGATTATAAATCTATAACAAAAGTAATACTAAACATTTAGTTGTCATAAAATAAAAAGTAATAAGCAGGACCAGTCCAAAAAGGTGTCATATATAGTATAAAAAAAACATGAGCCCTAAAGCCAGACTAATTTATTTTAGGTTCTAGGTCCGGGCTTACTTTGCTTACGCTAAAGACTAGACTTGATAATAAGTAAAGGCTACTCCAAAAAAGCTTAAGAGATATTATTTTTGCTAATTAATGAAATGAAATAACCTTAATAACAAATAAAAACTTTCAATTCTCATTTGAGAAAAATTATAATAAAATAGATTAATCATTAATATTTTATTTTGTATTGTGGGAACCCAAATTCGCACTGTCGATTTCCGTTAGTTATGAAAAATCAGAGAGAACTCGAATTTTCAGAGATCCCGGATTTCTGTGAGTCAAACAATTTAAGATCAGAGTACGAAAATAACTTATACAAAAACGAATTTAAGAATACAAAAAGAAATCTTATTCCGAATCTCGTGAGCGTGTTATAATCAAGAAATAGCCTTGGCCGCATGAACAGTCAATGAATATCCTAGAACTAACGACGAATACTGAATAAACTAATCGAGTCTAAGCACACTAGCAATAACGGAAAAGTAAACTAAAACACTAAGTATTTCTGGTGCGGAGAGAGTTGAACGTGTCTTGAACCATCTCTTGATCCTTCTTATATAGGCTTCAGGATTGATCAATTTTCCTTTTCCGTCCTTATTTCCTCTGCGGAAATCTTCCTTTTCTTGATGAATTCTCCTCTGGAAATCTTCATTTTCTGGATTTCTTCCATTTCTCTTCAGCTTGCAAGGCAAGCTTCGACCGTCATCACGTTTGGGCTCGTTTCCAATCTGGAATCGTAAGTGGGCCGTAGTCGTGTTTTATGCCTTGTTGGGCCGTTTTATGGTTCAATCGGCGGTTTTCATAACTTTTGTCGAGAAAACAAACTCTCGCGCAACATTACAATCGATACTTTTGCGGAAGGGTCGTAAATGGGATGACATCTGTATTTAAGTTATCCGCTATCGTTTTACATGTATTGTTAATATGAAACGATTTAACGATTCTTTTGAAAGTCGTAGGAAATCATCAGACGAAAGGAACAGATTTTACGATTTTCATCGTAAAACTTCAATGGAGACTCAGAACGATGTGAAATAAGAGACGATTCATTCAGAGTGATTCGATTGTCCGATTCATTTCGCCAGTTGGGGAGATGAATTCCTTTCTCAAATTCACACTACAAGAAAAAGTCTCATTGATAGCACACGATTAACGCTATAATAGGCCTTTCATAGCTTTTCCATAATGCTATGACTGGACCAGCTATCGTAGGTCGGTCACTTATTATAGCGTTAACGAAA
>OVBE01013872.1:0-12404 GCA_900406425.1 Iberis pinnata | reverse complement strand
GACTAAGAACCTATCAATTTCAATCCTACAATGTTAAACCTAACATTCAAACCTGGTCTCCCTTAGAAACCCTAAAACCTAACTAATGAACTATTCAGACATTGATATGCAATACCAAATCAAAATCAAAGAAGAACACATAATTGAAATTAAAATAAAATAGANGCTTTTATAGTTTAAAAGAATAAAAATAGAAATAGGAAAAAGTTGGATAAGTTTGAGGACTTTTCTGTAAAAATGGAAAACTTCTTAAAAATCTCGCAGGCACCTTGGACCAATCGGTCCAGGCTCAGACCAATCGGTCCGTCTTCTCCGAACTACTGTGGACCGATCGGTCCAGCTCCAGACTGGTCGGTCCAAACTCTATGTTTCTTCGGATGTTCAGACCGATCGATCCAAGGGTGGACCGATCGATTTGAAGTCTTCTTGACTTCAATTCTTCAGATTCACCAATCTGAGACCAGATTGGTTCTTCAATTCTTCACTTAGTCCGATTCCATCCAATTAAACAGCAGTTTAGCACTTTTAATCCAAATCAATATGAACACCTGAAAGTCTTTAGAAAGTTCCAATTTACAATAAAAGAGCTCAGATAATGCAAGTCTAGCAGGCATAAATACCCACTAAAATGCATTAAATCTGAGTAATATCAGAACCGTTTCCCACTACGCTTCAATCGCCCATCTCTTCTCTCTCTCTTTGCATATTAAGGTATTGTCACTTAACTATTTCTCTTTAATTTTGTTAGGGTTTGTCCTTCTTCCTTTCG
Organism: Iberis pinnata; assembly: GCA_900406425.1. Classification (NCBI taxonomy): domain Eukaryota; kingdom Viridiplantae; phylum Streptophyta; class Magnoliopsida; order Brassicales; family Brassicaceae; genus Iberis; species Iberis pinnata. Next base: position 11,635 of record OVBE01013872.1, on the reverse strand, counting down.
ATTTGCCCTCTTCTTCCTCAGTTTGCTCTGTAATTTCCCTAGATTCTCGTCTATTTTCTGACTTTTCTTACTCCGTATTTCTCTTCCCCCTTGGTTTCCCGGCAATGTCAAGACAGTTGGCACTTCGATCTGGGAGTAGAGGTTCTTCGTCGCATCCCATGGCGAGTGCAAGTGTTGGGACTCCTGTTGCTTCTGGTGTGAAGTCTAGGACGTCTGCGGCCCCTCAAATATTGGCCTTCTCTTCCTCTCGCTCGTCTCTTACCTTGGTGAGGACGCTCTAGAAGCAGTTCGACCTTTCGCATGATGTTCGGTTCCTAATCCCGGATCCAGGACAGTTTCCTAACAATCTCCCGCTAGGGTTTGTTACTGTATCCGAGATCTACTTCAAGACTTGCGGACTGCGCTTTATCGTTCCTGAGCTACTAGTTTGGTATATGCATCGTTGGGGCATGGCTTTGAGCCAGTTTATGCCCAAAGGGGTTCGTCACGCCATATTTCTGATGATTCAGGCGAGGGAAAGTGGTTGCAAATTGAGTTGTGACATGCTGGAGGTAGCTACGTACGTGAAGAGGGGCACGAAGGGTGGCCTCTAATACTTAGCCAATAAACCGAACCAATGGTTTGCGACTGGTTAAGCCCCCAAGGACGAGACAGATTGGGAACAGTTTTATTTATTTCTTGAAATAAATCATCTTTCTTTCGAGACTACGAGTCCTAGTAGTTTACAATCTCGGTGGACTAGGGAGATTGGTGTGGATCTTTTCTCTCTTTTTCTCGGAATCGGATCTTAAAATTTTCTTCTTATTTGACGAATTCGCGCTTTCTGGATGTGTTTATTTTGGTGCATTGATTGATTTTTGGGCTTTTTTAACTGACCAAGATTCCTTTTCTTTGTTTTTTTGGTGTTTGTCAGCTCCACATCTGACCCAGGTTGAAGATCCATCCGCTGAATTCCTGAACAACTGGAGCACATTTGACGGGGAGAGAGTGTCTCGTAACTGGCTGCCATTGGAGCCGCTATCAGAAACATCATCAATTAAGCTCTTTACTTAGGCTTCGCTTCGTTCAATTCGGGTCACATGGTGTTCAATGTATGGTTTTGTTGTAGGTGTTCCATCTTAGTGTCCATCCATTTCAATGAAGAACCCTATACCGTACCGTGAAGCTCGTAGGTTGAAGAGCACTCAAGGGGCTCCCAGCTCGGCTGGGTTCAGTACTGCACAAGAAGTTAAGTCCCCCAAAGATCAATCTCACATGGAAGTAGATCCCATCGAAGTGTCTGACTTATCTCGTGGCGACCAGCGCCAAGAAAAAGCTGTTGGTTCTAGCAAAAAGTCATCTCACCTGGCTCTAATTCGATGCAGTACTCGTCATGCCGACGCCCCGCAGAGAAAATGGCACGGACGCAGGAGACGTCTCTAGTTGGCGTTCACGACCATGGTGGGTTTGCGTTTAGTTTCTCTTGGCCCAATCAGTCTCTAATGGTGGAAGAGGGGGACCTTTGTGCTGAGTTAATGTCCAAGCTGCGCCTAGGGCAGTCCCAAGGTTTATGATCACAGGTCGCTTTCGGTCTAGAAGGAATACGCCGATTGGGCTCGCTCTCATGCCGAGGTACGGTCGTTATTATCCACCTTCATATCTCATTTTGTTTCTCTATTTAGAGGTCAGCTCTCGTCTTGATTGGTGTGTGATTCCCTTTTTTTTTTTAGACTGCGGCCTTAGCTAACCGCCTGGTAGGGGTCTTGGACGACGAGCTAAGGAGTGAAAAGAAGAATTCAGGGATCGAGCTGATTGAGGATGTAGCCGCGAGGGCTGACAAGGTTATTGCTGACCTGAAAACTGCAGTGAGACGGGTTGAGGTGCTTACAGATGAGAATAGCAAGCTGAGAGCCGAGGTAGCTGAGGTGGAAGATCTGAGGAGGAAGGATGTGGACAGGCTGAGCGCAGAGGTAGCTCGTCATGACAAAGCTAAGAGAGTTCTGAAGAAGGAAGTGGCCTCTATGGCTAACGAGTTGGCGGTTTTTATGAGGGACATGGATGATTAAATGGAGCAGAGGGTCAAAGAAAAAGAAGAGGAGATGAAGGCGCAATTTGTGAAGAAAATGGATCGGGTAAAGGGGAAGGTAGCTAACGAGAGGGTGTACCAGGAAAAATTGATACAAGTATAGCAAATCAAATGCAACCTTGAGCTGATCAAGATGCTGAGAGAAGAGGAGACGACATTAGAGGCTGAGTAGAGGGACTTAGAGAATGACCTGGGTGTGTTTAATGAGGAGTTGGCCATGTTGGATTTTAAAGAGCAGAACATGGAGAAAGATTGGATGGTGACTCCGACTGGGTCTGACTTGACTGAGCCCTCCGAGTCCAACCCGGTCGAGGATGTTGACCCCTTTGGTACTAATCTCTCCTATTTGAATCCCGCTGAAAAGGTTGCTGCTGAATGTGAACAAGATGAAGTTATGGTTGAGGAAGAAACAGAGAAAACTGAGGTCGAGGGGCTCAATGCGGCTGCGGCTGGAGCACTCGATAAGGCGGTTGAGGTTGTTGTGCAGATTGGTGAAATTGCGACTATTCCAAGGAAAGAAGCCCCCAAGGGGGATGACAGTGACGCAGCTGGCCGANGGGTTGGTGGGGGGGGGGGGGGGGGGGGGGGGGGGGGGGGGGTTTAACCCAAAAGATGAAACTTTGCTTTTGAATTTAAGTTGGATTTTCGGTTTATAGCTTATTTTTCTACTTCTGAGTGTCCATTTCGGGCTAGGTTTTACCAAGGACTATTTTAATCATAATGATGCATATTAGGATTATACCACATGTGTATGGTAGCAAAATTTGTTATGCGTTTTTCTATTAGTGGCGATTTGGCTGAAGTTTCCTATTCGATTTGAATCGAATGTTTTGAAAGGTACAAAGCGTGTTCGGGCTGTTTGACAGCGTTTGATATATGTTTTGTCGTGTTAATGCGAGACTGGGCTCAGCTTTAGCGCTTATAACGTGCTGAGGGTTGCTCAGACTGATACCCGCTGGGGGTGTGCAATGTATTGTACGACTGGTCAGGTCGTGCAATGTAATATGTTTGATTGTGATATGTTTTGCGTGTTATGCTATAATGAGGAGGTATTTAAAAGATCAGATAGTTTTACCATTTAGCCGAAATTGTAGAGTCTAGATGGTCTTTCGCAGGTGTAGTATAGTGTTCTCCCCTCGATTTCGCTGGAGTATTGGTAGATAGGATAGGCGAAAACGATGTTAACCATACAGATGCCGGTGAGGTAGCTCGGTGGACGTAGGTGGTCAGTCGTGTGGGTTGGGTGAGGGGTTGCACCGCGTAGGTTCTTAAGCAGGTCTGTCAATCATATCGAGAGCCCCCGGTTGGGTCGGGCTGAGTATCTAGTGTGAAGGACGAGTACATCTCCCCTATTTTTTGAGAAAAATTAATAAGGAAGATAGGGCGGGCTGGGTGGAGTATGAAGGACGAATAAATCTCCTCCGTTTTTGAGAAAAATTTATAAGGAAAGATATAGGTTTGATTAAAAAATCACAATAGCTGAATTCCTGTCTAAGGAATTGCCTACGTACTCCTGTGACGGGGATCAAGCCGAGGTCGTAGTTTACTGAATTGGAGGATACAAATGTGCGTGGAAATGGAAAATGACATAACTTTCTAGTGACTAACAAAAAACTTTCTTCAAGTGTTGAGCGTTCCAAGGGTGTCGCTCTTCGTTTTATTCTGTGTCTTCTAGTTCGTATACTCTTGGCTTGACGACCTTAGATATTTTGTATGGTTCTTCCCATTTGATACCCAGCTTTTCTGCGTTCCTTTCAGCCCTTGCAGGGAAGACTTCTCGGAGTACGAGCTCTCTTTTAGCGAACCGTCTCTTCCTTATCTTTTTGGTGTGGAATCGTGCTGCGGTGTTGTGGTAATTTTGCAGGCATATTGTTGCCTGGTCTCTTCGTTCGTCGATGGTATCTGCTATGTCGATGAGCATGTGATCATTTTGGTATGTGTTCTGAGGTGCCAGTTCGACTCTGAGGCTGGGGACTTCAGTTTCAGCTGGTATTACCGCCTCGGTTCTGTATACCAGGGTGAATGGTGAGTCGTTTGTTCCTCTTTTGGATGTAGTTCTACAGGACCATAGTACTCTCTCCAACTCGTATTCCCATCTGCCATTTTTGGCGTCCAGCTTCTTCTTTAGCCCTTCTAAGATTGTTTTGTTTTCGGCCTCGGCTTGGCCGTTGGCTTGCGGATAGTAGGGTGTCGAGAAGGTTAGATTTATGCACATGCGCTCGCAAAAATCTAAACGATCTGATGCAAGTTGTGGGCTGTTGTCGGTGTAAATCTCGTAGGGGATCCCATGGCGGGAAATTATGTTCTTCCAGATGAAGGACTCCACGTTCTCGGATTTGACTTTGGCGAATGACTCAGCTTCTATCCACTTAGAGAAGTAGTTAGTCAGGACGAGAAGGAAACGTTTCTGTTTTGATCTGTGCATTGGGCATATTATGTCCATAGACCATCTCATAAATGGGTATGGTGTCGTGATGGACTGCATTTCTTCAGTTGGCTTGTATATCAATGGCGCGTGTTTTTGGCACTTCTCACATTTCAACGTGTATTGTTCGCAGTCCGTGATCATTGTTGGCCAATAGTACCCATATCTTTTTATTTTGAACGCCAGCGCCCTGCCGCCTGAGTGATTTCCGCATGCTTCATCGTGCACCTCCCTTATTATCTTCTTTGTCTCGTGGCCAGATATGCATTTTAGTAGTGGGCCGCGTACGCTCCACTTGTATAGGTTGTCATCTAGCTGGGTGTATCTAGCACTTTTGGACTTAAGTTTTCTGGCGTCCCACTTCTTTGGTGGCAAGATCCCATCTGTTATGTAAGCTAGTATTTCGAGTCGCCAGTCCACTTCCACTTCGACCTCGTCTGTTTCCATTGGGATCGCGTCCTCGTCTACGTCCTTGGGATCTGGGTTAGCGTTGTATTCTTCAATCGAGTTTTGGATGACGCAAGTGGCTTTTGTGATGGTGATGCTTGGCCTATCGATAGTCCCGACTGGTATGACTTTGGCTATTTGCGGGTCTGTAGTAGAAGCTAATGCGACCAGAGCGTCGGCTGGTATATTTTCTCCTCTAGGACTTTTGACCAGGTCGAAATCTGCAAATTCATTACATAAGGTTTTTACCACTCCTAAGTACGCTTCCATTCTTTCATCTGTAATCTCGTAGTCTCCGCTGAATTGGTTTGTTACTATCTGAGAATTGCAATAAGATGTTACCCGCTTAGCTCCGATTGTCGTTGCCAATCGTAGCTCGACAATCATCGCCTCGTACTCGGCTTCGTTTTTTGAAGCCATGAAATCTAATCGAAACAACTGCTCGACCATCTCCCCTGTTGGGGAGACCACGCGTTCACCTACTCTGGAACCGTGTTTCGAGCTTTCCCCGTCTACCTATAGTGACCATTTTGCTTCATCTGGTTGTATAGCCGGATTCATCTCAGGTGGTAATTCTATTAGGAAATCTGCCAAGACTTGAGACTTTGCGCAGGTGCGACTTATGAATTCTATGTCATGCTCATTGAGCTCGACAGCCCATTTGGATAGTCTCCCAGACTGACTCGGGCTGTGCAGGATTGTTCGCAAAGGTTGTTTTGAATATACCATGATTGAATGAGATTGGAAATAACATCGTAATTTTTGTTCTGAATGTACCACAACCAGGGCCAGCTTCTCTATTGTTGAGGTATATGGTTTCCGCATCATTTAGGATTTTGCTGAGGTAGAAGATTGGCATTTGGTTGCCTAATTTTTCGCGTACGAGAACTAAGCTGATCGCTTGGGACGATACCGCTATGTAAAGGTATAATGTTTCCCCCTCTTGAGGCTTTGAGAGGACCGATGGTGTCATGAGGTAGGTTTTTAATTCTTTGAACGCCGATTCGCACTTCTCGTGCTAGATGAATTTTTTGTTCCCCTTTAGGAGGTTGTAAAATGGAAGGCATTTGTCAGTTGACTTGAATATAAACCTGGTCAGGGCGGCTATGCGCCCAGTCAGTCTTTGCACTTCTCTAATGTTTTTTGGTGATTGCATTCTTAATAGTGCGTTGATTTGTTTCAGATTGGCTTCGATTCCCCTTCTTGTTACCAGGTAGCCGAGGAATTCTCCCGAGATTACTGTGAATGTACATTTGGCTGGGTTCAGCTTCATCCCGTAGGTATTGAGTATTTGGAAATAGGTGCGCAGGTCGCTGACATGGTTATCTTTGTCGGAGGATTTGACGAGCAGGTCGTCTATGTAGACTTCCATTTTTTTTCCCAACTGTTCCGAGAACATTTTATTGACCAAGCGCTGGTAGGTTGCGCCCGCGTTCTTCAGGCCAAAAGGCATCACTTTGTAACAATAGATTCCCCTGTCCGTAGGGAAAGCGGTTTTCTCCCTGTCGTCGGGGTGCATGAGTATCTGGTTGTAGCCCGAGAAGGCGTCCATGAACGACAACAACTTGTAGCCAGATGTGGCTTCGACGAGCTGATCTATGTTTGGCAATGGAAAACTATCTTTGGGTCATGCTTTGTTCAGGTCGGTGAAGTCTATGCAGACTCTCCATTTGCCATTCTTTTTCTTTACCACTACGGGGTTGGCCAGCCATTCCGGGTACTTTACTTCTGTAATCGAGCCCGCTCCTAGCAACTTTTCTACCTCGTCTCTGACTGCCTGAGCCCGCTCGGTCCCCAACTTGCGCTTTTTCTGTTTAATCGGCTTGTAGATTGGGTCTGCATTCAACTCATGAAACATAATGTCGAGGCTTATTCCTGGCATGTCTGTCATGTTCCACGCGAAGGTGTATTTGTTTTCCTTGAGAAAGGAGATCAGTTCTTCTTTCAAGTCTTTTCGGAGTTTCGATCTTATATCGACGTAGCGCTCTGGATGCCCTGGATATATGCAGTATTGCGTTACCTTGTCAAGCTTGGGTTCCTCGTAGGTCGGCTCCACAGGTAGGGTGGGCTCCCCTATCTGTAGTTGCTATAAGGATTTTTCTCTGAGTTTGAGCTCAGCCAGGTAGCAAGCTCGGATTGATCATTGACTCCCTTTCATCGTTTTTGATTCTATCCTTGGTTGGGAATTTGACGCATTGGTGGTACGTAGATGGGACAACCTTCATTGCGTTTATCCATGGTGTCCCCAGAACTGCGTTGTATATCTCTGGTATGTCAATTACTGTGAACTCAATCATCTTCGATACTCCCAGCTGCGTGCATTAATAGTTTGATGGTTCTGATTGTCATGGACATTTTGCTGGTGAAACTGGTCAATGGCGCAAGTGGTCCTTCGATTCGTGAGAGGTCTATATCCATTTTTGCCAGAGTCTCTTTGAAAATTAGGTCTACCGAGCTCCTCGTATCTATGAGTACTATCGTGATCTTGTACTCTTCAAGGATCAACTCGATGACCAGGGGATCGGTATGAGGGACGTCGAGTCCTGTTGTGTCCGTTTGGTCAAATGTTATAGGTTTGCCTGTTTCTAAAGGCTTAATTTGCCACTTCTCACAGGATGCTGCTCTGCGACCATATGCTTTAATTGCGGTTACTGAGTTTAAGCCAAACTGGTGGTTCTCCATGATCATATTGATTTGCTTTTTGAATGGCGGGGTCGACACCGTTTGAGGTAGTTCTTCTCGATCTTGTTTTGGGGGGGTTAGCCTCTTCGGCTTGCTCTTCTGTCCCCTGTTTGAGGTTGGTCGTCCTCGCCTTTCCGGGTTCCACCAGTTCTCCAGACTAGTATTTGCTGAAAAGGAAACACTTGAAGCTCCTGCATTCCTCAATGGAGTGTCCGTCTTGGTTGTGGTACTCATAATGCTTTTTGACGCCTCCCTGATCCTCAGGTCGTTTTTATTGGTTCCAAGGTCCGCTCTTAGGTTTTCCTTAAAAAAAACGTTTGGTTACTCACTAGGGGATTTCGTCTCGAGGCAGCGGCCTGAGTCACTTAACCCTTTTCTCGGGTTTGTTTCTACATTTTGATTAGATCATCTTCTATCTGTGAGAAAAATTTTCCTCTATGGAGCGCATCGTCCATTGTTGCTTGCGTGTTCATTATTAGGTCCTTTCTGAATTCGGACTCTCCCCATACCCCGTTTTTTAGGGAGGGGATTGCGGCGTTGTCGGTTACCACCACTCGTGATATCACCTCTTTGAATCTATCAATGAATTGTCAGAGGGACTCGTTTAGACCCTGGGTCAAGCTCCACATATCTGCGTCTGAAATGTCTCTTTTGATGTATACTGAGTAGTGCTTTAGGAACATCAGGCTCATCTGGTTGAAACTGTGGATTGATCCTTCAGGAAGCCGTGAGAACCAAGTGAGTGCCGGTCCCTGCAAGTGCTCGCTGAAAAGTTAACAGTACCCTACGTCCTTCTCGTGTTCGTCGAACTGCGCTCGTCCAACTGCGATTCTGAAGGCAGTCATGTACGTGCTAGGATCCGTCTTTCCTTCATAGAAAGGGATCTTGATCTTTCCGGGGTTTCGTATTCTTGCATTTTTTATGTGTGCGGCATACGGGCTTCGCAATATCTCCTCTATTAGACGGTTTAGCTCTGGCGCCGAGCTTGTGGCTTGATGAACTTTGGAGTTCATGTGTCGGAGGACCTGTTGCAAAGAATCTTTCATCTCCTGGATCTCTTTGATCGATCGTTGAGGTCGCTTGTGAGCGCGGGAAGGTGGGACATAGAAGTCGTCCTCGTACATGTCTGGTCCCTCCTCGGATTCCTCGGATGGACTGGTTTTTTCCTTTTCGTCTTCCGAAGCCTTGAGGCTCGGTGTGTGATTTGGCTGCTCGGTCTTGCCGCTGGTTTGGTCATCTTCTAGATTGGGTTGTCCTCCCTTTGGGTTTCCATTGGGTGGGGTCTCTGTTGCATCAGTGCGGTGTTCTCACATTTTGACGGAGTGTGGGGTTGGAGTGAAGCGTAGCCTCCTGGAATGTTCTCCCGAGACTGGGTATCATCGTGCGGACGTCCTGGTGGAACGGTGTCGTGATGATGTTGCTCGGTCTTGTTTTTTAGTCATCGTCTTTGCTAGGTCCGCGGATTCCTTTGCCATCTGGTCGAGCCTGTCTAGTAGTAATCTGTTCAGGGCGTCCTGTGTCTCCAGCTTCTCGGACATGAATTGTATAGATTGGAGGAGTGTCTGGACTGTGTTAGCGTACCTGTCGGATGGTATGGATGTGTTTTCCGTCATAGCGGAGTTGGATTTGATTGCGTTCTTCCTTCTTGCATCAAAGAACAATTGTTTTCCCCACAGTCGGCGTCAATTTGTGGATGCTAAAACCCACAATGAATTTCTAGTCGATTATCTTAATGAGGAATTCGTCGTTCTTGTTAAAATTAGAAGGAAACCACAACACAAACTCAGGTCGAAATGAACACAAAGAAGATAATATGATTGTTTATTGATTTTTATGAATATGTTTACACAAAAGATAGATCGATTTGTTCTTGTTCTAAAAATCCTAATAGAATCTAATGCTTCACTTCTCTCTCTTCTCGCCTTTTATCCCCTTGCGCTTAATTCGGGTTGTTCCGATCTTCCAGGGTCGTTGGGATCTCAATCCTAATGTTTCCCCCTTATCTCGGAACTACTTGGACGTAGTTCTCTTTCATTCAGCTCGTAGTCGCCTTCTGCTCAACTCGTAGTCGCCTCCTGCTCAGATCGTCTACGACATAAGTAGCCGATCGTTCACATTTTGCGCCTAAGTAGGGACCTTCTGAGTGAATCTTTATACATCTTGATATATGCTGAGCCGTTATCTAGGAAGTGGTACCGGTTGGACTAGAAACCTGATGAGGGTGGTTTCAACACCAACAATGATTTATAGTATGTGGAGCTTGTTTGACAATAATTGTTGGAGATTCATCATTGATAAGGAGAAATGTGGTAGAATGATTGGTTTGGAATCTAATTATACTTTGCAAGAGATGAAGACAATGGTTATAGAGGACTTCAATATGAATTTGGGTACGACCGATTTAGAAATCAGTCACTCTCCTTTTGGGTTGGTTGATTACTTCGAATCTCCACCAGTATCTATCACAAATTATCACCAAGTTAAACATATGGTTGGATTTTTTTTTAAAGAGAATGCGATGCATTTGTGTGTGACATTTTAAACGTAGTGGTGATGATCAAAATACCATGATGGAATTTGATTTGAATAAACCGCCAAAAAATCAAGTTTATGAAAAAGATGCTGACAATAAGCCCCAATCATCAAGAGAAGATGTAAGTAACTCTAAATTGAATGATAATTTGAAAAGATATCATCCTAATATTGAAGTTGGTGGTGATAATCAGTTGATGTCCAAATTTGTTGTTTGTGAAAATCAAAAAATTAGAGTGGGTAACTGTGTAAAAATGATCAACTTTTCAAATACAAGGACGACTTGATAAAGACAATGGAAATATGCGCTATCAAGTATAACTTTGATTATAGAGTTTCAAAATCTTGCACTCGTTTTTGGTGTTTACGGTGCAAAGATCAGTTTTGCAATTGGAGAATTTGTGTGAGCGTTTAGCTGGATCATCATATTTTTGAATCAACAAGTATGTTGCTGAACATACATGTGCTCCTTCTAGGAAAAGAAAATTCTCTAGGATGGCTTCAGCCAAAATAATTGGCCAGATTATTAAGAAAAAGTATAAATGATCAAAGGAAGGGCCCAAGCCAAAAGACATCATTATTTAACTCAAAAATATAACCTAATTCACCTACATTTCTAATCAAAACCGAAAACTTAAAAATATTTATAAAAAAGCATTGAACAACCAATATGGTCTGGAACGACCATTCTGGCCTAGATGGTCGTTCTAAAATGTCTCAGGAAGTTCCTAGAATATTTTGAAATGAACGTTCGAAGCCATGATGGTCGTTCCAAAATGTTCCGTAGAGTTTCCGAAACATTTTGGACCGACCGTTCTGGCCTGGTACGGTCATTCCAAAATGTCTCAGGAAGTTTCAGGAACATTTTGGAATGATCGTTCCAGGCCATAATGGTCATTCCTTCTAAAAACCGAAAAAAAATTTTAAAAAATTGTTTTGAAAATTATTAAGGATAAAAGAGACTGGAATTTTGATAAAGATTTAGTTTTACAAACTTGTGTAATAAAGATTTAATTCCACAAACATAGGAGAAAAAACTCTTTTAGGTAATTCTCCTTTTTTATAATTATAAAGAGGGATAAGACAATAATTAATATAGATGAAAACACATAATTACAAATGAAATTAAAAAGCACATATTTTTTTAATTAGCAAACATACAAATGTCCATATTCCAAATTTTTTCTAAATTTTTCCTAACAAAAGGGCCATAATGAGGGGATAGGCAAAATAGTATTGTACATATTAAATTGGAACATTTCAAAGATAGTTGAACATGTTGGTAAGAGTTTTTGTAGAGTTCACGGAGAATCTCTCGATCAGTTAAAGTATATGTTTTTTCTCACATTTTATTTTTAGCTACACCTAACTTCAGCACTAGAAGGATAGTTCAACTGTCTAGTTTAAAATACATATGGAAAGAGAACAAAAAATAATAATAATAATAATAATAATAATAATAATAATAATAATAATAATAATAA
>OVBE01013870.1:0-12404 GCA_900406425.1 Iberis pinnata | reverse complement strand
ATATTATTTCTAAAATTAAACAACCAAAGTAATTAATAATAACTTTAAACATTAAAATTTTAGGGTATATGTTTTATAGTTCAAGTTTCAAACATATTGCAATATTTCTCAATTAACAAAATAAATTAAAAAGGCTTTAATTATATATGTATTATTAATTAAGGGTATGTGACTCAGAGATTATAGTTCATTCTAGAAGTTAAAACCTAAAGTTTGAAGTTTTAAACCCTAATATTAATTCTATCTCATATAAAATAAGTCTTAGAGTATATGAACATATACTCTAAATAAAATGTTTGTTAGTAAACCCTAAACCACAAATCATTGACGAATGTGAATTATATAAAATGTGTTAATACATAAGACCCTTTTTTCAATCCAAAGTGAATATTAATAAAATGTATGTATACACTTTATTGAATGAGAATTGATAATGCTATCGAGATGTATGTATATATGTTGTCTTACGTACTCTAAACCTAACATGTATATTTGGGAACGAGATCTAACTCATATAAAGTTAATCATATAAAATGTATACTCTAAATAACTCATCAAGAGTCTAACTCACGTTTTTATATGAGAAAATTATCAAAATAGTAATTTGTTAGTATAAGGGTTTAGGGTTAACTTTCGTTTTTATATTGGTTTGTAAACACTAAACCACAAATCATTGACGAATGTGAATTATATAAAATGTGTTAATACATAAGACCCTTTTTTCAATCCAAAGTGAATATTAATAAAATGTATGTATACACTTTATTGAATGAGAATTGATAATGCTATCGAGATGTATGTATATATGTTGTCTTACGTACTCTAAACCTAACATGTATATTTGGGAACGAGATCTAACTCATATAAAGTTAATCATATAAAATGTATACTCTAAATAACTCATCAAGAGTCTAACTCACGTTTTTATATGAGAAAATTATCAAAATAGTAATTTGTTAGTATAAGGGTTTAGGGTTAACTTTCGTTTTTATATTGGTTTGTAAACACTAAACCACAAATCATTGACGAATGTGAATTATATAAAAAGTGTTAATACATAATTAGACCATTTTTCAATCCAAAGTGAATATTAATAAAATGTATGTATCCACTTTATTGAATGAGAATTGATAATGCTATCTAGATGTATGTATATATGGTGTCTTACGGTTACTTTAGAAACGAAAGCCCATGGGCTCAATGTTTATATAACCCTATGTATTTTTCATTTTTCTGTGATCTCGCGTCTAATATTCTATTAAATTCTGTGTCAATAAATCTCCTTTAGAGTTCAATAAATTGAATATTATCCACTTTATTGAATGAGAATTGATAATCAGTTTAGATAATATAAGGTTAGATAATCAGTTTCGAATCGATGCAATTTCTATAGGTGTGTTGTTTCATATCCACCGGTCAAATTCCATGACAATTTCTATAGATACTCTAAAATTAAACAACCAAGAAAATTAAAAATTATTATTTCTAGAATTAAAAAACCAAAGTAATTAATAATAACTTTAACCATTAAACGTTTAGGGTATAGGTTTTATAGTTCAAGTTTCAAACATATTGCAATATTTCTCAATTAACAAAATAAATTAAAAAAAACTTTAATTTTATATGTATTGTCAATTAAGGGTATGTGACTAAGGGATTATAGTTCAATCTAAAAGTGAAAACCAAAAGTTTGAATTTTAAACCCTAATACTAATTCTATATCATATAAAATAAGTCTTAGAGTATATGATCATATACTCTAAATAAAATGTTTGTTAGTAAACCCTAAACCACAAATCATTGACGAATGTGAATTATATAAAATGTGTTAATACATAAGACCCCTTTTTTAATCGAAAGTTAATATTAATAAAATGTATGTATCCACTTTATTGAATGAAAATTGATAATGCTATCGAGATGTATGTATATATGTTGTCTTACGGTTTCTTTAAACCTAACATGTAGATTCGGGAACAAGATCTAACTCATATAAAGTTAATCATATACAATATATACTCAAAATAACTCATCAAGAGTCTAACTCACGTTTTTATATGAGAAACTTATCAGAATAATAATTTGTTAGTATAAGGGTTTAGGGTTAACTTCCCTTTTTATATTTGTTAGTAAACCCTAAACCACAAATCATTGACGAATGTGAATTCTATAAAATGTGTTAATAAAGACTCTCTTTTCAATCCAAAGTGAATATTAATAAAATGTATGTATCCACTTTATTGAATGAGAATTGATAATGCTATCGAGATGTATGTATATATGTTGTCTTACAGTTACTTTAAACCTAACATGTAGATTTGGGAACAAAATTAATCAATTTTCAAATAATAAAACTCTAAAAATACATTTAAATAATAAAAATTTCTTATTAGTCAATCCACAAAGGAAAGGATTACTTTTTCTTTTATTATTAGCTGTTGATCTTTTTAATCTAATGGTGGATATTAAGTAAGAGTCTTAACTCACTTATATACTATTTCATAGTAAACAATAAACAATAAACCCTAAACCCTAAACCCTAAATGGGTTAAAATAAAGTTATCGAGGGTAAACGCGGCTACAATGTTTTCTTTTCTAATGCAACTATAATGTGATATTACAGATTTCAAATATTAAAAGGTATGAATTATTCTGACCTCGGTAACGTAATAAGAGCTGAGTAGTTGGCTTTTCAAAAGTATATTAGAAACAAATTCCCATGGGCTCGATGTTTATATAACCCTATGTATTTTTCATTTTTCCGTGATCTCGCGTCTAATATTCTGTTACTTCTCTGTCAATAAATCTCCTTTCGTATTCAATAAAGTGAATATCCACTTTATTGAATGAGAATTGATAATCAATTTAGATAATATAAGGTTAGATAATTAGTTTCGAATCGATACAATTTCTATAGGTGTGTCGTTTCATATCCACCAGTCAAATTCCATGACAATTTCTATATATACTCAAAAATTAAACAACCAAGAAAATTAAAAAAATATTATTTCTAAAATTAAACAACCAAAGTAATTAATAATAACTTTAGACATTACAAGTTTAGGGTATAGGTTTTATAGTTCAAGTTTCAAACATATTGCAATATTTCTCAATTAACAAAATAAATTAAAAAGACTTTAGTTATATATGTATTATTAATTAAGGGTATATGACTCACATATTATAGTTCAATCTAGAAGTTAAAACTTAAAGTTTGAAGTTTTAAACCCTAATACTAATTCTATCTAATATAACACTTGTCTTAGAGTATATGAACATATAAGTTGGATTCTAACTATACTACGTTGTATTAATTTTTTGTAATTATATTGATTTAAAAACTAATTTTGTCTCAAATATAATAATAATAACGCTATTATTTTATTTTCTCAAAATCATATAAAATTTGGTCATTGAATTCTTGTATCTCAAACTAATTCATAGAGTATATGAACATATATTCTAATTATACTACTTTTTATTAATTGTTGATAATTATATTGATTTAAAACCTAAACCCTAAACCATATACCCTAAAGTGTTATACACTAAGACTAATTCTATCTCAAATATAATAATAATAACGTTTTTATTTTATTTACTCAAAATCATATAAGATTTGGTGATTGAATTCTTATATTTTGAACTAAGTCTTAGAGTATATGAACATATATGCTATCTAAACCCTAAACCTTCAAGTCCTAGACCCTAAAACTATTTCTATTTCATATATAATGACAATAACATTTTTAATTATATTTCTCAAAATCATACAAAATTTGGTGATTCAATCCTTGTACCTAAAACCAAGTGTCAGAGTATATGGATATATAGATTATATTCTACAAAGCCCTAAACCCCAAAAAGATAAATCCTAATAATATATCATCCTAGACCTTAACAACTTTGAATATAAAAATGTAAGGGTTAGTGTTCTATAAGAAAAAATGAATAGAAAAATTCCAAGTACATTTAAAAATATAAAACTATGTTTTATAAATCAATTTTTATGTCTAAACGTTTTCAATTCTAAACCAAATTAATCAATTTTCAAATCATAAAACTCAAAAATACATTTAAATACTAACAATTTCTTATTGGTCTATCCACAAAGGCAAGGATTAAATTTTGTTTTATTATTAGTTGTTGATCTTTTTAATCTAATGGTGGATATTATGTAAGAGTCTTAACTCACTTATATACTATTTCGTAGTAAACAATAAACAATAAACAAATAAACCTTAAAACCTAAATGGGTTAAAATACAGTTACCGAGGGTAAACGCGACTACGATATTTTCTTACGCATTTATGATGTGATATTACAGATTTCAAATATTAAAAGGTCTGAGTTATTCTGACATCGGTAACGTAATAAGGGCTGAGTTATGCGGACCTTCGAAACCTAAAGAGGGATGAGTTATTCTTACCTAGGAAACATAGTTATGGCTGAGTTATTTTGACCTCTGTAACGTAACCAGAGCTTAGTATTTGTCTTTGCAAAAGTATATTAGAAACGAAAGCCCATGGGCTCAATGTTTATATAGCCCTATGTTTTTTTCATTTTTCTGTGATCTCGCGTCTAATATTCTATTACTTCTCTGTCAATAAATCTCCTTTCAAATTCAATAAAGTGAATATTATCCACTTTATTGAATGAGAATTGATAATCAGTTTAGATAATATAAGGCTAAATAATTAGTTTCGAATCGATATAATTTCTATAGGTGTGTTGTTTCATAACCACCGGTCAAATTCCATGACAATTACTATAGATACTCAACAATTAAACAACCAAGAAAATAAAAAAATATTATTTCTAAAATCAAACAACACAAGTAATTAATATAATAACTTTAAACATTAAAAATTTATGGTATAGGTTTTATAGTTCAAGTTTCAAACATATTGCAATATTTCTCAATTAACCAAATAAATTAAAAAGACTTTAATTATATATGTATTATTAATTAAGGGTATGTGACTCACGGATTATAGTTCAATCTAGAAGTTAAAACCTAAAGTTTGAAGTTTTAAACCCTAATACTAATTCTATCTCATATAATACTTGTCTTTGAGTATATGAACATATAAGTTGGATTCTAACTATACTACTTTGTATTAATTTTTTGTAATTTAATTGATTAAACCATATACCCTAAAGTGTTATACCCTAAAACTAATCCTGTCTAAAATATAATAATAATAACGTTTTTATTTTATTTACTCAAAATAATATAAGATTTGGTGATTGAATTCTTATATTTCAAACTAAGTCTTAGACTATATGAACATATATGTTATCTAAACCATAAACCTTCAAGTCCTAGACCTAAACCTATTTCGATTTCATATATAATGACAATAACATTTTTAATTATATTTCTCAAAATCATACAAGATTTGGTGATTCAATTCTTGTACCGAAAACCAAGTGTCAGAGTATATGAATATATAGATTATATTCACAAAGCCCTAAACCCTAAAACCGATAAATCCTAATAATAAATCATCCTAGACCTTAACAAATTTGAATATAAAAATGTAAGGGTTAGTGTTCTATAAGAAAAAACATGTAAAAAAAAAATAAAAGTACATTTAAAAATATAAAACTATGTTTTATACATCAATTTTATGTCTAAAAGTTTTTAATTCTAAACCAAATTAATCAATTTTCAAATCATAAAACTCTAAAAATACATTTAAATACTAAAAATTTCTTATTGGTCAATCCACAAAGGAAAGGATTAATTTTTGTTTTAATATTAGCTCTTGATCTTTTTAATCTAATGGTGGATATTAAGTAAGAGTCTTAACTCACTTATATACTATTTCGTAGTAAACAATAAACCCTAAACCCTAAATGGGTTAAAATAAAGTTACCGAGGGTAAACGCGGCTACGATGTTTGCTTACGCAGCTATGATGTGATATTACAGATTTCAAATTTTAAAAGGTCTGAGTTATTCTGACCTCGGTAACGTAATAAGGGCTGAGTTATTCAGACCTCCGAAACCTAAAGAGGGATGAGTTATTCTTACCTAGGAAACATAGTTAAGGCTGAG
Organism: Iberis pinnata; assembly: GCA_900406425.1. Lineage (NCBI taxonomy): Eukaryota > Viridiplantae > Streptophyta > Magnoliopsida > Brassicales > Brassicaceae > Iberis > Iberis pinnata. Next base: position 6,341 of record OVBE01013870.1, on the reverse strand, counting down.
TTATCATGACCGCCGTAACGTAACCAGAGCTCAGTATTTGTCTTTTCAAAAGTATATTAGAAACGAAAGCTCATGGGCTCAATTTTTATATAACCCTATGTATATTTCATTTTTTTGTGATCTCGCGTCTAATATTCTATTACTTCTCTGTCAATAAATCTCCTTTCAAATTCAATAAAGTGAATATTGTCCACTTTATTGAATGAGAATTGATAATCAATTTAGATAATATAAGGTTAGATAATTAGTTTTGAATCGATAAAATTTCTATAGGTGTGTCGTTTCGTAACCACCGGTAAAATTCCATGACAATTACTATAGATACTCAAAAATTAAACAACCAAGAAAATAAAAAAATATTATGTCTAAAATTAAACAACCAAAGTAATTAATAATAACTTTAAACATTAAAAGTTTAGGGTATAGGTTTTATAGTTCAAGTTTCAAACATATTGCAATATTTATCAATTAACAAATTAATTTTAAAAAACTTTAATTATATATGTATTATTAATTAAGGGTATGTGACTCACGGATTATAGTTTAATCTAGAAATTAAAACCTAAAGTTTGAAGTTTTAAACCCTAATACTAATTCTATCTCATATAAAATAAGTCTTAGAGTATATGAACATATAAGTTGAATTCTAACTATACTACTTTGTATTAAGTTTTTGTAATTATATTGATTTAAAAACCTTGTCCCTAAAACATATACCCTAAAGTGTTATACCCTAAAACTAATCCTGTCTCAAATATAATAATAATAACGTTATTAATTTATTTACTCAAATTCATATAAAATTTGGTCATTGAATTATTGTATCTCAAACTAATTCTTAGAGTATATGAACATATAAGTTAGATTCTAATTATACTACTTTGTATTAATTTGTTATAATTATATTGATTTAAAAATCTAAACCCTAAACCATATACCCTAAAGTGTTATACACAAAGACTAATTATATCTCAAATATAATAATTATAACGTTTTTATTTAAATTACTCAAAATCATATAAGATTTGGTGATTCAATCTTTGTACCTAAAACCAAGTGTCATAGTATATGAATATATAGATTATATTCTACAAAGCCCTAAACCCTAAAAACAATAAATTTTAGTAATAAATCATCGTAGACGTTAAGAACTTTGAATATAAAAATGTAAGGGTTAGTTTTCTAAAAGAAAAATGTATATAGAAATTCCAAGTACAATTAAAAATATAAAACTATGTTTTATAAATCAATTTTTTAAGTCTAAACCAAATTAATCAATTTTCAGATCATAAAACTCTAAAAATACATTTAATAGTCAAAATTTCTTATTGGACAATCCACAAAGGCAAGGACTACTTTATGTTTTGTTATTAGCTGTTGATCTTTTTAATCTAATGGTTGATATTAAGTAAGAGTCTTAACTCACTTATATACTATTTCGTAGTAAGAAATAAACAATAAAAAATAAACCCTAAACCCTAAATGGGTTAAAATAAAGTTACCGAGGGTAAACGTGGCTACGATGTTTTGCTACGCGGCTACGATGTTTTCTTACACAGCTACGATGTGATATTAGAGATTTCAAATATTAAAAGGTTTTTGTTATTCTGACTTCGGTAACGTAATAAGGGCTGAGTTATTCTGACCTCCGAAACCTAAAGAGGGATGAGTTATTCTTACCTCGGAAACATAGTTAAGGCTAAGTTATTCTGACCTCCGTAACCTAACCAGAGCTGAGTATTTTTCTTTTTAAAAGTATATTAGAAAATAATTCCCATGGGCTCAATATTTATATAATCCTATGTATTTTTCATTTTTCTGTGATCTCGCATCTAATATTCAATTACTTCTCTGTCAATAAATCTCCTTTGAATTCATATCTTTTGGCTATGATGGTAGACAAGTATACGATCATTAGTACAAGTACGCCGGCTCATAATCAGACCGAAAACATTATTGATCATCTGTCAATAACTTCCCTTTTTATATTTGTTAGTAAATCATAAACCACAAATCATTGACAAATGTGAATTATATAAAATATGTTAATACATAAGACCCTTTTTCAATCGAAAGTGAATATCAATAAAATGTATGTATTCACTTTATTGAAAGAGAATTGATAATGCTATCGATATGTATGGATATATGTTGTCTTACGGTTACTTTAACCATAACATGTAGATTTGAGAACGAGATCTAACTCATATAAAGTTATTTAGAGTATATATTATTTAACTTACCATTACTATTATGATAATTTTCTCATATAAAAACGTGAGTTAGACTATGGATGAGTTATTTAGAGTATACAATGTATAAAGTTAATCATATACAATCTACTCTAAATAATTCATCAAGAGTCTAACTCACGTTTTTATATGAGAAAATTATCAGAATAGACATTGAATATTTTAAACAAAAATGAAAACACTGTCAAAGTTTTTCATTATGTTATGGTTGATTTTGTTTTCCATCGCAGCTGGGTTAATTGTATATATGGTTGATTTATAGTTGTCTTTTTATGATCAGATGTCTACCTCTGAATATCAAACACGAGATTACCCTCCAAGGCTTATAAGCGCTTCCAAATTTGAAAAAATAAACGTTAAATCACAATGTCGGTTTTGGACTCATCCTGGATGTTAGAGAAAAATTAAGTGAATTAGTGTGGGAAGAGCTGAAGACGTTTCCTGTTGGAATCATTGGCAATCTAGGTGAAAGCTCGATGGTGTGGTCTACTAAGACAGTATATTATCTACTTTGTAGACAGCTTCACGTGAAGAGATGGAGATTTGGAGTATCGTTCATGATCAACCTATCAGGTTTGGATTAAATGATTTTGCTAAGATAATTGGATTAAACACAAACCCACTGCCAACCTGAACCTGAGCAATACCGAGCTTTCAGGGATGAGTTGAAAGTGCCGCTTGGGATGGGACCCAAGTTAGACGACTTGAAGAATTCATTAAATGCATGTCCAAAATGGAATGAAGAAAATCGCAAATTGTTGGGCCTGTTATTCATGCAAGCCATTGGTATTTATGCTCTGAGTCATAATTCTAGGATACCTTTTAAAACTGCAATAATGGTATTCTACAACGAGGCTATGATGGAATACCCATGGGGTCGTGTTGCATTTGAATCTCTTGTTAAATCTATTAAGTGCATGTCCTCTGATTCAAAGTCATACACCCTGAATGGTTTAGTTCACATGTTATTGGTTTGGGGTATGAATATGTCACGTGCTTCGGAGAGAATTATGGGAACAGGTTAATGAATGATGATGAGATTCCGCTTTTACGATGGGCTGGAAGTCGTCCACATGAAAAGTTAGATGATGCCATCTATGATGAGATCAAAAATCATGGCAAGGTAGTGTTTCAGAANTGTGGCTATGTTATATTAAGACATTTTGTATCTCTTGTATTACTGATGAGTTATCCAGTTGTTATTTTCTTATTTGGCTGAGTTATGAGGTAGATAGTTTTTATTTATTTGATGATTGAGTTGTTTTCATTTACTTTATGACCAAGTGCCTTTTTAATTTTATATTAGCGGTTTTGGCAAGGTAATGTTTCAGACCGAGTTTCTAATAATTTGGTGGCTGTGTTATGTTGCAAATTTTTGAATCTTCTGTTCAACGGCTGAGTTTTTATTATTTTGGTGACTGAGTTACGAGTTATTGACAGCTAGTATTTATTTTTAATCGTGGCAGAGTTACGCGTTGGATAGTTTTTATTTACTTGTAGGCTAAGTTTGTTTGACTTTGAAGGCAGAGTTATGTTTTAAATTGTGGAGGTTCGCGTGAGGAATATGGTCATGAAGGAGTCTTTTCAAGACTTGTTTCCTAAATGGCTGGATGAAGAAGACGACAGAAAACTTGTGAACTTGATAACAGACATACACGCAAGCCACTATGCTAGTTGTTTTTGGGATGTGCACAATAAAAGATGGAGGGACTCTGACGTTCTGCCTGCGGCCGAGCAACGAACAAAGAAGCAGAAGAAAGATAAGAACAATAAAAGAAGGAATGCTGAAATCTCGGGTGAGGTCGAGCTACCAATAGAGGAGCAGAAGAAAGCTATAGGGAAAACCGCTAATATAAGTGTGGAATCTATGCTGGAGATTACTCAGACAATGATGGAGGGGTTCAGAAAAATGGTTCTTCTAATTGTCAGAGAGACATACCAGTTGATTAAGTAAGAAAGTGATTTACGTTGAAGTCCCGTAAACAATGATCACCTCTCAAATACCCAATCCCCCTATCTTTAAAATATCACCCGCCGCATAATGTGGTTCCACACGCAGCCACGAGCCCTGAAAAAATTGCAGAGGAGAAACATTATGAGGCTAAGGATAGGGTTGATGAGGAAAAACAGCGTGACGTCAATGAGGTTGTTGAGATCCCTACAAAAGAGTTTAAAGAGAAACAGAGTAACGGCGAGGATTTGTGTGTGGCAAGAGGCAATAGTAGGGTTGAAGAGGAGACACGGAGTGAGTCCGATGAGACCGTTAAATCTCCTCCTAAGAGACGCGTCACAAGGCATCACACAAAACTGAATGAACATGAGAAGAAGGCAGAGCATGAGTTAAAAACAAAAAAGGCCCAAGATAAGAAGATAGCGGCGACTGACAAAAAGAAGAAAGCAGCGGCCAAGAAAAAGAAGAAAGCGGCGGATGATAAGAAGAAAGCGGCTGAGGACAAGAAGATAGTGTCAGTGAAACGTGTGGATGAAGATGCACATGAAAAATTAAGGTTGGAGAAAATAAAACCTGTTCTGGAGAAAATGGTCCAATTATCTCATAACGGGTCAAGTATCTCCGAATGTGCTCCTGGAGCACAAGGTTTTCCTCAAATTGGGCCAGATAGGATGACGTGCATGAGGTAGGGTATTAATCCTTCTGTCTCGATATATGATCCTCTAGCACCTGTTGAGCCGACGCAATGGAAGGAATTCATGGAACAGGTAAAGCAATTAGAGTATGGGCCTTAAGACCATCTGTTAATCACTCTATCATCATTCTATGCATAAACTGAGTTGTGTTTAATTGTACAGGAAGGTAGGTAATTCGGCAGGTTAGGTTTAGTTCTTCAAAGTGCTTACTGCTGTAAGAAATGAGTGGGGAACGGATACAAGGTTTGGATGGTTGTATGATACTGTAAGTCTACTTTACGGCTCGGTTATTTAGTTACTGGCTGGGTTTTTTTATACAGTTGACTGAGTTATTTACTCTTCGATGACCGGGTTATGATATTTTATGCTTCTTTCTACATCATATGGCTTCGTATACTAGAGTCCTCATACGAAAGTCCATGGAAGAGCCCACCCCATTCTGGAGTGACCGCATTGCATTTCTCGATAGCTGGTTCTGCAGTAGCTGGCACAACGATTTTCTTAATAATTTCAAAGCAAACCCAGATACCTTCGAATTTTTTGATCGGTATGAAAAATTAGTAAATGGCATGTTCCCACAAGACCTTCCGACAAAAAAGAAGTGGTTTACAGATGTGCATCACTTGTAGGGGGCGCTTCAAGTTGGCAGTGATCATTGGGTGGCGTATCACGTTGATGTGCGGGAGGGGAGGATTGATTGTTATGATTCAATCATTGGACAAGTAACAAAAGAAAGTATGGAGAAAGTGTACAACGCTTTTCAACCGCCACTGGAGATGATGCCACGGATGCTTGACAAATTTGTTCCACATGACAAACGACCACTTACGGGGAATACAAGTTTTACCTTCCGATGGATGGATGTCAAACACGTTCCACAAAACCATAGATCTGGTGATTGTGGGGTATTTGCATTAAATTTTATTGAATGTATAGCCCTTTGGATCGTTTTTTATTGTATAAACGATACCAATCCTGAAGGTATTAGGGCGAAAATGGGAGTGGAGCTCTTTGAGGACCCTAATTCATTTAAACCTATCTTGCAATATTCTGGAACCTAATCTTGTATTGGAACTGTTAGAATATATATATATATATATATATATATATATAAAATACCCATATTTTACTTAAGAACTCTGATATCTTACAAAATTACTATAACTCAGAAACAACAACAAAACCATCCAAAACATCAGTTGAACAAGAATGAATCAAAGGATACAACCGATATACTAGCATTTTGTGGCATTACTGTCATCNACAATAAAGAATAAACCCTAAACTCTAAATGGGTTAAAATAAAGTTACCGCGGGTAGACGCGGCTACGATGTTTTCTTACTCAGCTATGATGTGATATTACGAATTTCAAATATTAAAAGTTCTGAGTTATTCTGACCTCGGTAACGTAATAATGGCTGAGTTATTCTGACCTCAGAAAC
>OVBE01013869.1:0-12405 GCA_900406425.1 Iberis pinnata | reverse complement strand
TAATTTAAACACAATTATAATTGATTATTAAAAAATTTAAAGTGTTAATTTTTAACATATTTATATTTTTTATAATATTTTTAGTCTTATAATTAAATTGATCAATTATTTTACTCTTTATAGGAATTTTGAATTTTATAATAATTTTCTAATTTTTTTTTTTTTTGATTTTTTGGAATTTTTTAAAATTTTTCTGAATTTTTTTATAATTTTTAAAAAACAAAAATATTTAAAATAATTTTTTTTTAACGGTGTTAAATTTTCCGTTAAAAAAATTGCAGCGCGCAGCCACATTGAAAATTTAAGTTGGCAAAATTGTCACTTTAAATTTTTAAAATAAAAATAAAAAATTTTGAAAGTTTAAAGTGTCAGTGGCCGCCACTTTAAATATTTTTAATGCAATTTTCCCATCTGGGCTTAAAAAGAGTTTTAATAAATTTGTAATACCAGGAGGACCGAATTGTAATTAAGTAAAAGGCAGATACGTAGCCGTAGGTCTTGAAACTGCTTCACTCGTCATTGAAAATTTGATTCTTATGATGGCTTCGTCGTCATTGCCTCCGGTGATGAAGAACGGTGAATATAGGAACTGGGCGGAGCTTCCTCCGGAATTGACTTCATCAATCCTGCACCGGCTTGGGGCTATTGAAATATTGGAAAGCGCACAGAAAGTGTGCAGATCATGGCGTCGCGTTTGTAAAGACCCGTCGATGTGGCGGAAGATTGACATGCATAACCTCGGAGACTTAGGAGACATGGATTACGATCTCGAGATCATGTGTCGTCACGCAGTTGATAGAAGCCAAGGAGGGTTGGTTGGGATCGATATTTGGTACTTCGGTACTGATTCTCTCCTCAATCACATTGCCGATAGGTTCTCTCTCTTTCTGACTCGGAAACATCTCTTTGGAGAATTGAGTTTGATTTGATTTTATTCGTTGTATAAGATTTTGCTAATTCTAGGGTTAGAAAAGGTTTTGGTCATGAACGAGTCTGAGTTCATAAGTTACTGTTTCCTTGTGAGAAATAGGATTGGGGAAATTATTATTTGCTTATGATTGTTTTTGGGTGATTTTGTGTCACTATTTTGAGTTTGATAAGTCTGTATTTTGCCCTCTTCTGGATCTCTGATGAATGCACTTTGAACATTGAGTTACTCTTACTTGCGAATGTATTATGCTTTCGAAGATAGAACTCAATTGGTGGAATCAGTTGACTGTTATTTATTTCTACATTGTCTCATAGTTTACTTTTTAAGGTTTCTGTTTGTTAATTCGCTTTCTCTTTCCATTTTGGAGTAGATGCTAAGTTTGTTATGCTTCTGTGGGTCCAAATGGTTGGCTTCTGGTTCTTCGGATGTTAAAAAAGATACTTTCAATAATTATTTTGCATCCTATCCTTTCTTTTCCTCTATCTTTGATTATGTTTATGACATTTTTGCACAACTATTTGCAGTTCAAGGAATCTGAGAAGCCTTAAACACATAATGTGCTATCCAATATCAGACGAGGGACTTGCTGAAGCAATTGCGAAGCTTCCATTGCTTGAAAATCTCGAGATTTCATATTGCACATTGTCAGGAGAGTCACTGAGAGTTGTGGGGCAGTCTTGTCCAAATATGAAGGCATTGAAGGTAAATTGCACGGGCTACAGGCATCCTTGACACGAGAGTGACGATATTGCTCTAGCAATTGCTGAAACATTGCCTGGGCTTCGCCACCTTCAACTTTTTGGGAACAGATTAACAATCGATGGTTTAAACGCCATTCTTGACAACTGTCCTAACTTGGAACATCTTGATTTACGCCAGTGTTACAACATTAACCTTGTTGGGATTACTTGGGAATCTAGAGAAGCGGTGTTCTGAAAGGATCAAAGTTCTGAGACGTCCTAATGACTCCACTCATGATTACCAATTTGATGCAATGGTTTACGGTATGGATTCATCAGAAGACGACTACCCGTATGGCTTCCCTAATGTTGATGTAATGTCAGATAACGAATTTTACTATGACCTCTCAGGTGCTAGTGACGATTCTGACTCTGACAAATTTGATTCTGACTATTCTGACTCTGAAGAATCTGATTATGACGATGACCTGATACCTCTGGGAGAATATAGAAACTGGGCAGAGCTTCCGGCGGAACTGATGTCATCAATATTGCTCCGTCTTGGCACGATTGATATTCTGGAAAGCGCACAGAAAGTGTGCAAGTCATGGCGTCGCGTCTGTCAAGATCCCTCAATGTGGCAAAAAATTGACATGGAAAACCTCGGAGACTTGGGTGCCATGGATTACGATCTCGAGGTCATGTGTCGTCACGCAGTTGATCGTAGCCAGGGCAGGTTGGTTGAGATTGACCTTTGGTACTTCGGTACTGATGAGCTCCTCAATTACATTGCCGATAGGTTCTCGCTCTTTCTCTAACTCAAAAGCAAACACTTTGTGTTTCTTTTCTTTAACATATTACATAAAATCATGTGCAGGTCTAGTAATCTGAGAAGTCTTAGACTTATAATGTGCTATCCAATAGCAGACGAAGGTTTTGTTGAAGCAGTTGTGAAGCTTCCATTGCTTGAACATCTGGAGCTTTCACTCTGCTCGTTAAGTGGAGAGGCTCTGAAAATTGCAGGCCGGTCTTGTCCAAAGTTAAAGACATTGAAGCTAAACAGTGATCCCGATGCTCATATTAATGATGGTAAGTTTAATAAGGAGGACGCTCTAGTAATTGCTGAAAGCATGCCTGAACTACGCCACCTCCAGCTTTTCGGGAACATACTAACCAACACTGGCTTGAACGCCATACTTGACGGTTGTCCTCATTTAGAAACCCTTGATTTACGCAAGTGTTTCAACATTAAACTTGTCGGGGATATGGAGAAGCGATGTTCCGAGAGGATTAAAGATTTGAAACGCCCCAATGATTCAACCGCTGGATATCGATTTGGTAGAGTTGTTGTTGATGTCGACTATGATTTCTCAGGTCCCTACGGCTATTTTGGGGATTACTGTTAGATATTGAGCAAATGCAGTGACCAATATGGTCATATGAACTCGTTCAGTCTCCTCTTTTGTCTATGTTTAGGTTGTTATTTCCATGGGTTGATGATTTATTTTCTGGTAAACTTCCATTTAATACACTAAGTGTATTCTATTTATCTTTTAATACTAGAGAGAGGAATTATATACCATAAAAGAAAAGATGAGTTTTATCTCTTCTAATTATGACACGTGTCCCTTTTAAAAAATGAGGAAATGGGTTACATGGTATTTCATTAATGGATAATATTAAAGCCTGGGCTTAAAAATTTGGCAATACAAAATTTAAGCTCAATCCTATTTGTCAATATATGTTTTTTGCTTCGTTTTCTCTGTTCATCGCAGTCCCTCTGAAACATCGTGACCTATAAGTGCCTTTCCAACCATTGCAACGTTTTTTATTTGCAGCTTTTCAAGATAAAACCGCTGCATCTTTCGGTATAAAAAGAAATTACGCCATGAAATTAGTAACGCTCAGAGGTTAGGAGATTGTTTATATTTCCATATTTCATATTTATGGTTTCTACACAACTCAAAACAATCTCAGTTTCACTCCCCCTTATTCTTGAATTCATCTTGTAATCATCCTTCTTCTCTTTCTTATTTTCTAATCTCTTGGTTCATTTTGATTTCGTTTTGAAAAAGGCTAATTGGAATTGTGTTTTTGATGGATTTTTGCTTAAGAAGACTAGAGCTTTTATAGATGATGGAGTCACAAGCCACGAATGATGCACGGGGACGTGAGTTTAGTGGCGTATCCCGTACCCATAACGTTTCGGAAACGGGTACTCCACGGAAACGCCTAGAAAACGTTTCATGAGTGTTTCTAATTTTACTTAGCTATATCTTAATGACATGACTCTAATTTTAAAAATAGTTTCTCATAATTGCCTTTTCTTATCATGCTTATTTTAAATGGAGTCTTCAACTAAGTAAATGCTATTTAACTATGCCTTAGTGTTTTTTATGTTGCGAGTCTGTATGTTTATAACCTACATATGTTGTTATCTTATATATCTATTAACGTATCTATGCCGTACACGTATCTAGAAAATTTTAGTTTGCCGTTTTCCGTCCCCGTTTCCGTACCCGTTTTCGATTTCGTACCAGTCTCAGTGCTACTTAGCTGACCCCACGAGTTCTGGATGCGGCAGAAACCATGATAGTGGCAAAGATCAAAGACCAAAATCGTTGCATGTCCGTGAGCAAGATAAATTAGTTCCCATGGCTAGCATAAGCCATATCATGAAAAGATGTCTCCCTTCTAATGGTCTTTTTAAGACGTTAAGGAGACTGTGAAAGATTGTTAGAACACACAAGTGTAACAAGACTGACTTGAATAACCTTTAAGCACACAAGACTGAGTTGAATAACCTTTAAGCACACAAGTGTTTATTTATTTAACTTGTTTAATAAGTTATTACACACAATACATTTATTAGCTTAAAACCTAACCCCAACCCGATTTGTTCTTTCTCACAAGATCTAAGAATCTCTTGAACAATCCTCACAACTCTCACCTTTTATCCTAAAACTTTGCAGCTCAAAAGTATTAATATTTTTCTTCACTTTTGAGCCTTTAAACAATATCATAACCCTAAACATCTATTTCCAAATCTTCATAAGTTTATTTTCCTTTGTTCTCGAAAACTTCATTTTTCTTGTCAGCGCCACAACTTTCCTTTTCTTGTTATCCCGCTTCATTCCCTCAGCATTTCTCTTAAAACGACATCGTTTTCATATCTTTGATTCACATCTTCATGTCCCTTTCAATCTCCCCCTTTTTGATTCAGTTTGATAATCAAACAACTCCTTTGTGATCCTGCTCAAAAACAACAACACACGAAAAACACCAAATCTCCAAACACATAACTCCACAAACAGATAGTCATAAATAATACGTTAAAAACGAATACCTAGACATTCATGTTCAAAATATTACAACCACAAAAGTTGATCCAAAAGAAAATAGTTTTTTTGACACTTAACATTCACTAAGACCGCATAAACATAACAAAAACAAAAAAATGATTCAGACTTCAGATTGCTACATCATCATTTTCTTGTGGTACTTGTTCCGCTTCCTCTTGTTCTCCCCTGCTTGGTAGCAAAACTGAATCAAAAACATCCAACAAAGATATTGTGGAGAAGAAACAGAGTAAAAAGGAACTTACCTGTGAGTGGCTGTTGCAACAGGTTGATAGCAGCCATCATTGCCTTACGAAGATGGTCCCCTGAAACTAGTGGCGTCCCAAGACATGGATCCATCTTGTAAATAGGGACAATCACCAGCCCTTCACCATGATTGAGAGACACAGGCCTCTGACACTGAAGGATCTGATACAACAGTGAGGGAAACAGCAAATAGTACTTGCTGTTAGGTTCATAACCACGGCGCAAAATCAGAGAGAAGGCAAGCCGACCAAATTTGATAGATAGACGTTGATACAACCGATAGAGTAACCGAACACGAGTTCGACACATGTAGGTAGCATTCTTGGTAGGTAACCAATTGTGACAGCAGATCTTGTATAGTGCAGACTTATCAGGAGCAAAATGTGTGATACGGAGATCCACCCAAACACGCATACGACCATCAGATAAAAAAACAGCAAGATCATCATCTGCCACTGCAAGTCCAACCGCCTCACTAGCCTTGTCATCAACATATGGGAGACCAAAATCTTGATTAATGGTGGTTCCAGACAGTTCATATGTGTGACCTCGTACCCAGACCAGAACAGAAAGAGAGGTCGTCTTGTCAGCAAGGAGATGAACCCAAAACTCAAAAACTAAATTTTGGACATACCCAGGAAAACCCGTAATGGTGCTCATACACCCAAGATCACGTAAAAGAGGTTCAATAAGGGGAGGCACTGTCAAATCCACCATGCGTTCTTTGAGGAGCGTAATAGTGGCAAAGATGTCATACCTGTCCTGGGCTTGGGCTGAGAAGAGCCGAGTCAGATCCACCACTGGTTTGGCTAAGAAGGTGCAACACGAGTGCGAGTGTGAGTACGCCGAGATGAGTGATCAGAGGTGGTATTACGCCTCTTCGGTCGAGTGACAGGAACTGGTTGACTTGGTGCATGCACAGGAGAAAGCACGGATGACAGAATCTCAGGTGCTTTAGGAACAGACTCAGCAGGTGTGTGAAACGCAGGAACCAGAGACACCGGAGGTGAAATTTCTTCATGAGTAGGCGGCGCATGAGTCTACTCATCATAAAGGACAAGAGGCAGTGTTCTGAAATCAACAACATCCTCTGGTGATGCGACAGTGTCAGGAACATCGAGGGGTCCTGGGGACTGAAATGACTATCGAGATGAAGAATCGGAGACCGACATTGTAGATGATTGAGCAACCAAACGATAGATACCCAAGAGAAATCTGTTCGTTATGCCAAGTGACTGTTCAATGTAACCACAAAGTTGGTTTTGTAGACAATAGAGTCGCTACTGTTCGTGACAAGTGACAACCTTAGAATCGAGAGGTCACGTTCCCGCCTTTAGAAGGGTAGAACTAAATTGGGGCTAGTGAGCCAGCGACTGTGTCCACAGAGCAGGAGCAATGGCCCAGCGTGAACTACAAGCAATTTGACTAAAGACCATGACAGATATTATTCACTATTAGGGGCAACTAACCTGTGATCAGCACACAATTAAAGCACACTTAGACATTAGACAACCATTTAATATACTAGAAAACCAGAGAGAACATAAGGATAAATAGAGATCACATAGCAGGAAAAAGCTGTGCACAACATCTACCAAACCACCAGACAATGAATGGTGCACATGAGACTGACCAGGATTCACAACAGTGGATACAAGATGAGGTCATAACAGAGACTAGTTTTTCACACTGGTATGCCTTAATCGAGTGAAAAAATCGTTTTCAACCTTTTGAGAGCACACAAGGAAGCTGGAATTTCCTTTGGTTATTCATGACCTTGAGCATCATCACATTACTTATTAGATGCTTAAGATGAACTAATGTTGTTAGATGCCCATCATCATTTTTTTAAAGTATGTGGCAACATATGTGTGATACCCTCAGCTCTTTGACCTCCTTGTGATACTCTCAACTGTACGAGTGATCACACATGACGGCATGACAGGCAGCTCTTTTTCTATGTTCATCAAGTTAGTTAGATAAAAACTTTATCTTATTGTGAGTCCCAGTCATACCTCAGTGGTGCCAATTTGTTTAAAGTTCACATACCCTAATAGATTTGTGAAGATCAACAAATCTATTGAAATCGATTGGTTTGGTGAAGATGTCAGCGAGTTGAAGTTTTGTGCTCACATGTTCTATCATCAAAACTTTGTCTTCCACCAGCTTTCGTATAAAATGGTGCCTTATATCAATGTGTTTGGTTCGTGAATGCTGCACAGGATTCTTAGAAATATTAATCACACTTTGATTGTCACATCGAATTAGCATTGATCCGGTAGCATATCCATAGTCATTGCTCATCTGTTTCATCCACAGCAGCTATGTACAACAACTTCCTAAGGCAATATATTCAGCCTCGGAAGTTGACAATGACACATATTTTTGTTTGCGACTCAACTATGCAATTAGGTTAGTTCCCAAAAAGAATCCTCCACCACTAGTACTTCTTATATCATCCAAGCTCCCTGTCCAGTCAGCATCACAATATCCTGCAAGGTTGGGATTGCTATCCTTGGTGTAGTACAACCCTAAATTCGGGGTTCCTTTGACATATTTGACAATTCTCTTTAGTGCCTTGAGATGAGACATCTTGGGTTGGGCTTGATATCTGACACATACACCCACACTAAGACTGATATCAGGTCTGATTGCTGTGAGATATAACAGATTCCCAATGATGCCACAATATAACTTCTGATATACGTCTTCACCACCTTCATCCCTTGACAACTTACATGTAGTACTCATTGGTGTTCTGGCAGCCTTGCATGTGTCCAAACCAAAGCGTGAGACTACGTTCTTGGCATACGTACTTTGTGAGATAAACGCCCCATCATCCTTCTATTGAACCTGCAAACCAAGAAAATATGTTAGCTCACCACACATACTCATTTCGAATTCCTGTTTCATACACTGAACAAAATTAAGAACAAGTGACGAGTTAGTAGAACCAAAAACTATGTCATCTACATAGATCTGAACCACCAAGATATCACATCTTTTGAATAGTGAAACAGAGTTTTATCCACACTCCCTCTGATATATCCTTGCTCTAGAAAAAAGATTGTCAGCCTCTCATATCATGCTCTAGGGGCGTGTTTGAGCCCATACAGAGCTTTCTTCAGTTTGTACACATGATTTGGGTTTTTACCATTCTCAAAACCCTTTGGTTGTTCCACAAATACTTCCTCATGTAGGATCCCATTTAAGAAAGCACCTTTGACATCCATATGGTGCAGTTTGAACCCCATTACACATGCCATGCCAATTAAATTGGATGGATTCAAGACGTGCTACATGTGCAAAAGTTTCATCAAAGTCAATTCCTTCAATATGAGAGTGCCCTTGAGTTACCAGTCTTACCTTGTTTTGTACCACATGACCAGTTTCATCAATTTTGTTCTTGAATATCCACTTGGTACCTACCACATTTACATTATCTGGTCTTGGTATCAGGGTCCATACATCACTCCTTGTAAATTGCTCCAACTCTTCTTGCATTGAAACTATCCAATATTCATCTTGCAAAACCTCCACAAGTGTCTCTGGTTCTATCGTTAACACGAAACAGGAGTATCCCACCATTTCTCGAAATTTTATCTGTTTCTTTTTGGTAATTCTCCCATCAGTCATATTCACAATGACATCATTATTAGAGTAATTACGATGAACACTAGGATTATTCACTTCTTGTGATGCCTCAGACTCTTGTCTATTTTCTTCATCTTCATTTCCATCTGATGAATGTGTTTGTTTTTCTATCGATAGATCCAGTCTTGTCATCCCTTCAGAGATATGTTGCAGATCATCAAACACAACGTTCACAGTTTCCATCAGAGTTCTGGTCCTTTTGTTGAATACTCTGTATGTTGTGCTGACAACAGAGTACCCAAAAAGATTCCTTCATCACTTTTGGCATCAAATTTTCCCAGCTGGTCTTTGTCATTGAGTATGTAGCACACACATCCAAAGACATGAAACTAGTTCACACTGGGAGGTTTCCCTTTCCACAATTCATACGGTGTGGTAGATGTACCTTTCCTAACATACACCTTGTTAATGATGTAGCATGACGTGCTCATAGCTTCAGCCCATAAATGCTTTGCCACTTGATTTGCATGCAACATGGCTCGTGCCATTTCTTGTAATGTCCTATTATTTCTCTCTACTACCCCATTATGTTGAGGTGTTCTTGGCGTAGACATCTGATGTATTATTCCCTTATCAGCACAGAATTTCTCGAATGTTTCATTTAGAAATTCTCCTCCCCTATCACTTCTGATGCTTTTGATGGCACCTTTTTCATTTTTAAGCTGGAATGCCAAGATCCGAAAACTTTCCATTGTTTCGGATTTTTCTCTCAGAAATCTCACCTATGTGTACCTGGTGTAATCATCAACCAGTACAAAAATATATCATTTTCCAGCTATACTCCCAACCTAAATAGGTCCCATAAGATCCATATGAACTAAATCAAGTGGACCCTTGGTAGTAATTTCAGCAACCTTGGGATGATGAACTTTGATCTGCTTTCCTTTTGAGCATGGTCCGCACACAAAGTTATCATCATTTTTTAACTTTGGTAGTCCTCTAACCAGATCATGATTTGCCCGTTTGAGTAATGTCTTAACATTCACATGTCCCAACTTTCGGTGTCGGAGATCAAGTTGACTAGGAGCTTCTGCTATGAACATGATATGCGTTTATCAACATGATATGCTTATTCATGTAGTACTTGAAAAATCCTCTCATGCCACCAATCACATTCAAGCTTTCGGTGTCCCCATTCTTTGCAATAACTACACTTAAATAAACCTCAGTTGTATCGTCTCCTTGTACTTCTGACATTAGATTTTCCTTCCTTGTGATGTGACACAACTAGTGTTTTGCCTTGATTGTCTGGTATATTACCAGTAGCCTTCACAAAGGTGGTAGTCTGACTTGTGCCGCCTTCATATCGCAAACCTTGATTACCAGCACCATGTCTTCCCATCATGAGGAGTTGATCGAGATCTTGAGTTCCTTTTGATATCATCTTGATTTGCTTTAACTGATCACCCAGTTGGTTTTGTAACAACATGTTTCGTTCCTTTTCATCAAATAGCTCTACCCTTAGAATATCCACAACTTCCATAAGAGTCTGATTTTCATCTTTCAGTTCTTTATTCTGAATCTGGCATGCTGCTAGTGCAATGCACAGTTCACCTTCTTCATTGGGTGTCACCTCACACTCAGATTCACGAGTTCTCTTCAATGATTCCCACATAAGCCACAAGGTTTAGCATCTCATCACCACTGCTCTCTTATGAGTCTGTGTCATCACTACCATCATCTTGACTGACAAACAATTTTTCCTTATGCTTCTATGTGTTAATGCATTCAGATTTTACGTGCCAAACCCCTTGCACTCTTGACATTTAATGGTTTCTTTCTTCTTAAGATTCGGACAGTCCGCCTTGTAGTGACTAAAACATTTGCACTAATGGAATTGTATATCGTTCCCTCGATAATCCCTATCCATATTTGTTCTCATCTCAGGTTCGACTTGATGAGGAGGATCATGATGTTGTCCTCGATCAAACTTCTTGAAGTACTTTTTGATAATGAGTCCCACCATATCTTCAAGTATGTCTGAAGTTTGTGGCTCTGTTGCTGTGAATGCCACACCACCTTTCTTTTTAGGTTCTTCTTGTTTGATTTCAAGTTCGCGAGCTTGCATCATTCCCACAACATGCTCAAATGCCATTTCATATGAGTTTTTGGCGATTTTAAGTGCTGATTTGTGAGACTGGTACTGACTTGGGAGGCACCTCAGAAACTTCTTTACCGGTTTTTTGTCCTTGTAGGTTTTTCCTACAACATCCAATGCATTTGCAGTAGATAATAATTTTCCACTGAACTCTTCAATGATTTCATCCTCTCCCATCTTAGTTCTTTCAAATTCTGAAGCCAACAAATCCATTCTTGTTCTTCTTACATCGTCAGTTCCTTCATATGTAGCATGAAGAATGTCCCATGCTGATTTTGCAGTTTTGCAACCCTACACAAGCTTGAACTGATCTTTTGTCAGTGAACACCAGATGGTTGAGAGTGCCTTTGAGTTATATTTAGATCTGAGTTTCTCGGTTTCTGTCCACTCACTTGATTCTCTTTCAATCCATTCTCCTTTTTCGTCCTTTTTCACTGGTACAGTCCATCTTGAGGTAACAACATTCCAAGCCTCTTCATTTATCCCTTTGAGTAACTCACGAATTTGGACTTTCCACCACCCAAAGTTGTCAGGATCTAGTAGTACCGAACGGGTCATAGGCAGTTGCGTGTTCTCCATTCTTTGTCACAAGATCTACACCTGTTTGTGAAAGATTTCTTGTTTTTCGTCAAGTGCCCGCTCTGATACCAATTGAAAGATTGGTAGAACACACNCCTTTCATAGCGTTTCCATAAACGCTATGACTCTATAAAAGGCCTTTCATAGCGTTTCTATAAACGCTATGACTGGACCAGCTATCGTATAATACACTACAATAGCGTTTGGTTGTATTGCTATGTCATGTCTAATTTATTGATAGCGTTTTAGTTTGGTTGCTATGAAATGTCCTTTTTTACAATAGCATTTATATTTTCTGTTATAATATATCATCGTCAACAATAGCATTTATATTTTTTGTTATAATATATCGTTGTCAACAATAATGTTAATATTATTAGTTATGATATGCCCTCATCTATTATCGCAGTATTTTATAAACACTATAGTATACTATACAGTAAGATAGCGTTTGGATTTATGCTATAGTAGTATTAATATAATGATTGCTTTGTATAATGTGCTATAAAAGGTTCTTATTTTCAATGGCAGTAATATTTAATGCTATAGTTATACTATAATATAAGGTAGCGTTGATAATGATTGCTATCATATCGATTGTTTTTATAGCATTTATTTTGTGCTACTTTATTATTTATTATATCAATGTATAAACGCTTTGTTCTATATTTATTGTTGTTGTTTTATGCGATAGAATTTTTTTTTATGACACATTTATTATGTTATAGTCCATATTTTATCTCTGATAACTAAATTCCAGAAAACTAAACCTGAACTTCAATTTCATTAATCACCAAATGGAATGTTGGTTTATGAAGAGAACCAACATCATTAAAGTACTGCATAAGAGAACCAATA
>OVBE01013868.1:218-12407 GCA_900406425.1 Iberis pinnata | reverse complement strand
GCTAGCCCCACTAATAATTCTAAGGTTGTGCTAAAGATGTTTAAATCTGTGATTTTTTGCAGGTTTGGAGTACCTAGAATAATCATTAGTGATGGAGGCTCTCATTTCATCAATAGGGTCATTGATGGTATACTCAAGAAATATGGAGTCAAACACAAAGTGGCTACACCCTATCATCCTCAGACTAGTGGTCAATTAGAAGTTTCTAACAGGGAGATCAAAGCCATCTTACAGAAAACAATGAATGAATCCCGAAAGGATTGGTCTTTGAAGCTAGATGATGCTTAGGGCTTACTAGACAACATTCAAAACTCCCTTAGGTACTACTCCTTTCAATCTGGTGTATGGAAAAACTTGTCATTTGCCTGTAAAACTGGAGCATAAAGCTGCATGGGCTGTCAAGTTGCTAAACTTTGACATGATGAGCGCAACAGAAAAACTTCTAACTTCATGAGTTATAAGAAGTTCGACACATAGCTTATAAGAACTCTAGGATCTACAAAGAAAGGACTAAAGCTGCTCATGACAAGAAGATCATCCCAAGAGATTTTCAACCAGGTGATTAGGTGTTGCTCTATAACTCTGGCCTGAAGCTTTTCCCTGGTAAGTTGAAATCTAGCTGGTCTAGACCGTTTACGGTCAAAGAAGTGAGACCATATGGTGCAGTTGTTCTATTTGATCGCCAAGGTGGTGAGTTCGTTGTGAACAGTCAAAAGCTGAAGCCTTATCTAGCTACTTTAGAGATTATAGAGGTAACTGACATACCTCTTTCTGATCATAGCTCCAACTAGAGGTAAGTACCGTCAAGCTATTGACGTTAAACAAGCGTTGAGTGGGACGCAAGTCCTATTTTAGTTACTAACTTGCTAACTTTTAGTTTTGAGTTCTGTGTGATTCATGAATTGCAAGAGACTTTAACATTTCAAAATGAGAATTTTTTCCCCGACCCAAATGCACAATCAAGCACTTAGTGCCCAAACGGGCATTTCTCTCTGGCAATTTCAGGTTTTTGAAATCGATCGGGCAATAGTTCCTGAAATTTTTCAACATAAGTGCTTGATCAGGCACACTAGTGCACGATCGGCCACTCCTTTAGATAACGAGGTACTCACTAAATTTTAACCGGATTTTTGGCATTAAACCGGTTTGATTCGAATTGGACCCATTTTTCAACCCCTTTCTCCCCTATTTCGTTCAATTAATTTCTCAATCTCCATTGTTTCTTCTCCAAAAGCTCCATATTCTCTCAAATCACCCACCCTCTATATCCTTCAAATCTCATCAATTTTTGACGTTTTTGGGATCAAATCCCCTCGATTTTTCGTGCTTAATCTTTTTCTAACCTCGTTTCATCGGTTCATCAAGATATGGCTACGATTTCTCTTCTTTTCATTCCGAAAATTAGGTCACATTTGGGGAAACTCAAATTTATGTGGTTTAATGTTTGAAATTTCTTTCTACGATGCCTTAATACTCTCTTTAGTGCTTATTTGAATGATGCATGTTGATTTGTTGAGAATGAGGTTGAGATTTTCGATTTTGATTTAGGTGTTTGGGGTTTGTGTGAAATTTTAGATTTTGATGATTGTTTGTGCTTAATTGATGGCTAATGTTGATTTAAGATTGGTTGTTGTTGCTCATTCATGTTGGTTCCGGTTCTTTGATTCCGAATTTCAATTTTTGAATGATGCATGTTGATTTGTTGAGATTTTTTATTTTGATTTAGGTGTTTGGGGTTTGTATTGAAATTTTTGATTTTGATGATTGTTTGTGCTTAATTGATGGCTAAGGTTGATTTAAGATTGGTTGTTGTTGCTCATTCATGTTGGTTCCGGTTCTTTGATTCTGAATTTCAATTTTTAAGTGTGAAATCGATTGCATATGGCGTTTTGATGGTTCTCTTACTTGATTTCTTGTTAAGTTTACTTAGCATTGCTTTAAATCATTGCTCACCATTGCCTTGGTCTCTTGATTAATTGCTTAGGATTTATTTTTTTATACATATCTCGGTTGGTTTCTCTATGAAGCATCTTGATTCTTGCTAGTTGTAACTAGTTATTGCTCGATCATTTGCTAATTGCTTCTTATTGTCTCGTTGCTCTTTATCTTCTTGGTTTCCATGTCGATAATTCTTGTTAACTCTTGTTGGAATTGCTCGGTTATTGACAAACCATTGCTTGATGTGATTTGGATTGCTCTAGAAACTAATTTCTCTTTTGAGTCTCTCTCATTTCAAGAATATGGCACGCAAACTCGAAGCTCAACCACCAGCTTCCAACACCACCTGTTCCCGCGCTCCGAAAAAAGCACCAACCACGGCTCACTCTAAATCAACCGAGCCCCCACCACCATAAAGAAGCAGTACACCGCCGCTGAGAAAAAAATGGGTGTCGCTTCGAGTAGCCACCCGGTCATTGATCCCACCTTTTCAAAACAACACTCTTGATTTCAGGGTTACCGAGCTACGGAACCATAAGACTTGGAAGAATCAGAAGATCACTGACAAATGGGATATGTTTGAATGCATGTTCTACAATGTCCTACTCCAGAATAAAATTGAGCCCTCTCGTTTTGTTGATCAGGATGTTCTAAATGCTCTTGGGGTTGGTCAAGACGTGGAAGAAATGTTTGCAACAATGGGTCTTGGTGATTTTCCTTTCGGGACATATCCATTATACACGAATCTTGCAAAGAAAGTGCTAGCTTCTTTCTGCATCGTGAGTGCAAATACCAAGGATCCTCAGAATCCTCGTCAATCTGTTACCTAGGTACAATTCTTTTGTTTGGGGCGGCTTTACAAGATTCCTATTGTCAATTTTGGACCCCTTTCTGGTTTCCACCGCCGCGGTTATCTTTCCCAGACACCCGAGTTTTAATCTCCGCATGATCGTTGGGGTATTATTGCTCGTGGTCCTTTTTTTTAGAAGAATGAAAAGATGCTATTTATCCGTAACCCGGCTATCCGTCTCACGGATACAATTCTCAGCATTTTTTTTCTACGGCAAGGAAGAGGTTGGTTCCCTTATGAACCAAGAGCTAGAGTTCATACAATATGCTCTTAGCTGTTTCACTTTAGACTCTTATGAGACCAATAAGGATCGTCATACCCATGATGACAACATTGGTTGGTTGTTCGCTCAGATAATGGATGAGAGGAAATTCGCCGCTTTAAGGAACCCGACGCGCACCAAGATGATGGGTAGCTTGATTAACCCAAATTTACAAGATGTCGGGATTCCGATTCACCTTTTTCCTCACGAGACGAAGACTAACTCGGTTGATGAGAGGTACATTGCTAATACTAAGTGGTTTGCTCGGTTTTATGACTACCTTTTTGAGAACATGGACAGTCATATATGTGAGATCTGTTTGCTGCAGCCTGAGTTGACTAGCATCACCTCCTTCGCCAACATTCAGTTCTTACCAGGTGTAGAGCATCTCAACAGACCTCCACCTGCAGTTCCTGAAGCCCCACGACTTTCCAGATGACGCAGTCTCAACCAGATATAACCTCGAGCTCTAAGCCCTGATGATGAGGTTCCTGAGTTTTCTGACGTTGAGGAGATTTTTGAGTACATCCTCCCGCCAGTTTGAGATGACATGACTCAGGCTAAGCAGCTTGAGCATGCTGTTGATGCTGAGCAACAAGATGTTGGTGATGGATCAGGTCACCATTCCGATTGAGAGAATGTTTGAACTTCATTAGTGGTATTGTCCTATCACTTACAACTCATGTTATTTGCTATTTTCTTTATTTTCATACTTTTTCTATTTTGTCCTTCTCTCTGATTTATTTTCACACCGGGACGGTGTGAAGTAAGTCTTTGGGAGGGAGTATGTACTAACGCGGATCTAACGTTTATTTTGGGTGTTTTGTTAGAAATGATGATTTTTCAAAATTTTCGTTTTGAAATTGCTGAGTCTTATCGACTCGAAGGAACCATTATCAAAATCAATGATGATAAATAACCAAGTGTGGATATGGTATTCGATTTATCTAGATTACTGAGTTAGATGAATTGCCGAATTAGGATTGGAACCCCATTACTGACTATTTTTTTCTGAAAACTATTGTATTTTGAGTTATTAATGATTTGTTGCTAGCTCTGCAATGATAAGACTTAATCTGAATTTGAATTCTTCTTGCTTATGGTATTGATATACTCTGAGAATTAGGTACCTTGATCTTCAGTGTTTTGTAAAACCGTCAAGTTCTTCAAGTACGGTCCGGGTCCTTTCTCTCTCTCCCTTCAGAAAAATAAAAACGGTTAAGAAAAAGGGTTGAAAGCGTGACCTAGAAGTCCATAGTCAACCCCAGTGAATTGTTGTCTGCTTAAAAAGAAAAAAATGATGAAAAGAAAAGAATGAAAAGCGTAGACATGCGAAGAGAGAAAAAAAGCAGTAAGGTAATAAAAAGAATAAAAAGAAGTGAGAAAGGGAGAAACAGGACAGGACCGGAAGTCGGTTGATGCTCTGTTTGGTATGGGCATTTCGATAGAAGAGGTACTTGAGTAATTTGATTGATATACCATAGGTGAGAATGCATGTATCTGAACTTATATGAATTTAAAGAGCTGGTTGATATGATTTGGTACTTGATTGATTTGGGATTTATAGTAGGGAACATGTTTTTAATTTAGTGGTTGTAAGCAGTTCATTCGAAGTATTTGTTTGAGATTGATGTCTTTTGAAATTTGAAACTATGCTTATGGTTTTTAAGATTTTGTGAGTTTCTGTGTGGTCCAGTTCAAACCTATTCTCCAGATTAAATTGCTTTACTTGAGAACAAGCAAAGATCTAAGTCTGGTGGAGTTGATATTACTCGGTTTTAATGCATAATAGTGGGCATTTATGTCTACTATTCGGCATTATTCCGATTGTTTTCCTTGCAAATTTGGTGTATTTTCAGGATTCTAGGTGTTCGGGTCGTTTTGAATTTTAAAGGAGCATTTCATAACATTTCAGAGCGTTTCAGAACTTTCAGAAGTATGATCTAAATGAAGAAACAAAATGAACGATCGGGCTCTAGGGAGATCGATTGGGCATTTAGCCCGAGAAGAACCAGATTTTTCTAATTTTTTTGCACTCAAGTCCTCAACTTTATCCCAAAATTTCATATTTTAGTTTTGACTTTTTAAACTATAAAAGCCTTTGGCTTAGGTTTTATCTTTTTACACTTTTATACTTTGCACTTTTGAGAGCTTTTACTAAGAGAAAAATTTTTGAACCTTGTATTTGGAGAAGAGATTTCTGAACCCTTTTATAGATCTATTCTTATTTTAATCATGTGTTCTTCTTTGATATTGTGTTGTTCATCCTTTACAATGTCTGAGTAGTTCATTAGTTAGGTTTTAGGGTTTCCTAGGGAAACGAGGTTTGAGTGTGAGGATTAATCTTGTAGGATTTAATTTGTTAGGTTCTTATTCTAAATTTGTTCTTAATGCATGAATTAACTTGATCACCTAGTTCATGATACTAGGTTGATAAATACAAAGAGATTTGATTTAGAAACCTGACCTAATTTAGATGAATAAGTATTTTTACTTGCGAGAGTATTATTTTAAGCGTTTATGAACAATTGAATATGAACTGTAATGCATGATCGAATTATTTAAAAAATGGTGAGAGTTTATTTCTGGTAATTCGAGCATGGGTTTAATACTCTGAGAGGAGATTATTCTTTATTCGCTTTTCATGTTGATAACTATTTTCAAACAAAATCGTGCATGTTAACTTTGACTTTAAACCTGAATACCTATGGATTTCCCTAATGCCTGACGTTTTTATATTATCTTTTTCAAACCGCTTTTACTTACAGTTTTGATTTGCTACAAATAACCATCTTATTATTTTGCTTTACCTTGATATGAAATTAAAACTAAATAGTGTGCTTTCTGGTCTCTGTGGATTTGACTCTAGCTTTGCTACATTGAATTGTTCTCTGCAATATTAGTTTAGGAATAAATTCTTAACCTATCAGTTATCATTCTGCAAAGTGTTGCAGACGTATTTATAGATACCCAGACGCAGGAAGTCCATCTCTTTTACCACTATGTTATTAGTGTCTTTCATAGAGTAGAATGAATTAGCTAGGTTTTGTTGCACATATCTAATTTTTGGGTGGCAGATGCATGAGCTCTTGGTTTGTCCGGGTTCGAATTTGTTGGACGATATCTCTTCCAAATTAAATCTATCTCCTCTGGAATACTGTCGAATATGTTTGGTTGAAAGCTCATGGTGTTGAAACCATAACTACCTCCCAATTGACCAAAAGTTAACGTGTTTGTTTTGCTATCCAAGTCCTTGAAAGTTATAAAACCTCCCCCATTCGAACCAACGTCCCCTCATCACAATAGGTCACTTTTAAAGTGGCTATGAACATGCACGTCGGTCTCTGGTTGGCTTCATAAATCATGGTAAGTACGTTGGATATCCTCATATCCTCCAATATGTCTCAGACTTCCTCGAGGATACCAAGTGTAGCTAGGGTTTCTGTATCAGGAAATGTCAACCCCGTAAATTCGAACTGCATCAATCTCTAGTAAATTTCGTCAACTGATGGTCCGTTTGAACAGCTGGCCATTCTTCCGTTTTACATGGTATTTGTAACGATAAACATCAAGTTCAAAAGAAAACAATTAGAACTAAATCTCAAAGAGACAATCAGGAATGGTAAATACGTGTATTAAAATGTACAAGAACCAAAAGATTAAGAAATGTCGAGTTAAGTTGAGCAAACCGAATAGTTTGTTAATAAAAATCGTTTCAAAATTTTGGAAAATTCACGAGTGAAAGAACTAAAACTGATTTGGGAGAGGCTTTAAAACTTGGGGAGAATTCCTGGAGAAACTTGATGTCTTTACGAAAATCAATTGAAGCGCTCACAAAATGATAAATGCTAATGAGTAATTTAAAGTGTTTAGAGTGATGAGGAGTTAAGAGGTGAGGAACTCCCTTATATAGATTCCTTGGTCGAAATTACTGTGTGGTAGTGAGGAGTGGATGTGTTGTTGAAGCACGTGGATTAAGTTTAAAGTATTGGTGTATGTGGAGGAGTTTAAATAGGGGACAAGGAGGGTGATGGAGGTGTAAGAGGTTTGTTGGAGACTCTTGGAAAGAATTGAGAGGACACTTCTTGGCATAGTGTGAGTAGTGGGAAAGTGGAGAGACAAGCTTTGAAGTGAAAAGTTTAGTGCTTGGGTCGAGATTACGTGTGGCTCGATCGTAGCTAATGTGGCTTGGTCAATGTTTTCCTTGGCTCAATCATCATTTTTTCAGCTCAATGATTGTTAGAGGACGTGGCTCGAGCATGACATAGGCATGGCTTGGTGTATGGCTCGATCGAGTATTTCCATGCATCGGTAACATAATGCCTTGGCTCGATCACGTGTGACTCGATCAACATGCAGATTTGGCTTGATCGACACTTGCCTTGGCTCGATCACGAGCTTGCCTTGTTGTTGGCTTGATGAAAAATTTGTGCGGCTCGATCAAGCAATTTGTCATGGTTCGATCGTAGTAAATATGGCTCGATGGCCTTGTCTCTTTGGCTCGATCGTCGGCTCGATGGAATGTTGTCTATGGCTCGACCAAAATTCACCTTTGGCTTGATCGTAGCAAACATGGCTCGATCAAAGCTTGAGTTAATCATGTACTCTTCTTTTCTCATTACTAAATGCCCAAAACCTAACTCCAAAGTACCTAAAACACCAAAACCAAATAAAAATTGCAATGCATTAAATGAAGAACTTAAATAAAAAGCATAAAAATTTCATATTTACAAGGATAAACATGAGACTTCCTCCCAAGTGAGCTTGTCTGAAGTCACTAAGCTTGACTTTTTATTTTAAATTTAATGACCCTGAGACGTTTCCCCAAGGAGAATCGAGATCCCCTCTGAAACGACTCTGTTATCATTGTGTTGGTTGATTTGGTAGTTCAGCTTCGACCCTTTATCAAGTTCCACAGCAAGTATGATTTCTTCACCAGACAAAATGTCCTTGATTATGAAGTTCGTGGAGCATTTTGGATTCATGGTCCCCATATAGTATTTGAACCATGGGTTGAGTAGAAATACTTGATCTCCACTCTTGATGTCCATTGTTTGGATAAAAGGCTCAAAACTGTTTTTAGAATGGGGAGTGCCTGAAGTTAATTTCTGAGGTGGGATATGTTCAAGTTGGTGCTTGAACTTAGAATCTTCTTTTTCTGAAATTAGCAGTCTCTCATTAGTTGCTAACCCCAATTTTATGGTTTCTTCTAACTATGCAGGAACCTTTGCATATGGTTCTTTGATAATCCTAAATGCTTTCGATGCTTTGAAAACTTGTTTGAATCCTTCTCCAACTCATCCTCAAATGAGTCACTGCTTGAGTACACATCCTCATCATTGTCCTCATTCCTTTCCTTGATTAAGAAAAGCTGGCCTTGGATTGTAAGTTTCTTCGTCTTGCTCTTGATGTTAAAGATCATCCTTGGACCATTCCCTACGTTCAACCTGATGTTAACTTTCTTGACGTTGATCACAACTCCAACTATCACTAAGAATGATCTTCCAACACCACAAAGTAAGTGGGTATTTCCACGTCCCCAATCTTGATGGGTAAGTTTTCCAGGATGCCAATAGGATACCTAATAGATATATCTGCCTACAACAGAGTTATATTGGAAGCCTTGAATTTGTTGAATCCCAACTTCTTGGCAGTGGAGAAAGGCATCAAGTTATTGGACGCTCTTAAATCACAAAGGAATTTGTTGAAGGTAAGGGATCCTAGTGAGCATGGTAAAGTGAATGAACTAGGATCCTCTTGCTTTTATACTATTAAAGAATTGCATTCAACATTCGGTGCCAACACTCCTTTAGCAGTCTCTTCCCTCATAGGTTTCTCAAATATTTCTGGATATTTTGCCATAATCTCTTTCTTGAAACATGATGGGAATGAAAACCTTGGAACATAAGGTGGTGGATCAAAAGGTGATGCATTCTCCTTTGAAGCATATAGCTTATCACCAGGAACAGTCTTTTCACAATCTGCAGTGTCAACTACGTTTAAACTCGAATCCCCCCCCCCCAACTTGAATCACACTATCCTCAGTGAAATGATTAGTGCAAATGGGAGAAAGAAGGTCAATGGTACTCCCCAAGAAGATGGCATTGACATGAGCATACTCCTTTGGGTTTTGTACATATTTGCTTGGAAGTTGACCGTTTGTAGAAGCAGGAGTGGAGGCAGACTTTCCTTCTAGAGAAGCAACTGTGGAGTTTAGAATTTTAGTCTTCGCATAGATGGCGTTGAAAGAAGATTCCATCGTGTGGTGAAGTTCACCAAACTTCTTGGATGTCTCCATGACACTATTGGCTTGACCTTGAAGAAGTTACTGTAACATGGCTTCAATGTTGGAAGGTTGAGCCGGAGGTTGGTTAGAAGTGAAACACGGAGGTGCACCAGCTTCTTGCTGCTACTGCTGTGGTTGGTGAAAACTACCTTGTTGTTGTTGCTTTGGGAAGAAACCACGATTCTGAGCGTAGTTGATGAATGGTTGGATATTCTTTTGTGGTTGCGGTGGATACACTTAATCCTGAGGGTTTTCCACGTTGTTGCTACGGTATGAAAGACTAGTGTTGTTGGAGTAGTTGATGAAACCTTTGCTATAGCCACCCTGATTCTGCACATAGCTAATATCCTCTTGTTGGGTAACCTCCCCAGCTTGAATCTGAATCTGCTCTTCTTTAGTGATGAAGTGAACTTGGTGTTGCTGAACCAGAAGTAGCCTGTCCAACTTATCATTAAGAGCCTTTATATCCTTCCTTGTCTTATTATCTGTTTTAGAGCCACCATGAGGTGTGCGATTATAGTCCTCACTATATATTCCAACTAAATGAGCAAGGGTCTCCACAAGTTCCCACCCGTCATCAACATGCTTGTTCAGGAAATTATCGTTGCTTGCAGTGTCAAGCAACATGCGAATCTTCGGTAGAGCACCGCGATAGAGTGTGCTAGGAAGGGATGCTTTGCTGAAATCGTGATGAGGACACTGCATAGTGTAATTCTTGAATCGTTCCCATGCCTCAGAGAATGTTTCAGCGTTTCGCTGTGCAAAACCAGAGATGTCATTCCTCAATCTTGCAGTACGAGATGTGGAGAAGAATTTGGCAAGAAAAAATATTTTTGCAAGCATCCCATGTAATGATTGAGTTTCTGGGAAGAGACTTCTCCCACTGATGTGCTTTCTCCCCCCAAAGAGAATGAGGATAGACGTAGCTTTAATGCGTCCTCACTCACACTGTTGATCTTAGTTAGACTGCAGAGGCGGTCGAACTCGTCCAGGTGGTCGAGTGGATCCTCCATTGGCAAACTATGGAATTTGTTCCCGTGGACCATAGCTATCAAGTTGTGCTTGATCTCAAAATTGTTGTTCTGTATAGTAGGAGGGGTGATTCCATGACGTTTTGTATGAGTGTTCGGATTGTCACCAGCACCAATGGTGTGCTAGTTATCGTGGTTAGAGTTGTCCTCTATTTGCAAATCCAACCTTCTTAGATGTTCCAAGCGTTCTTGTTCACGACTTGCACGAGAGTTTTCCCTTTCAAGAGCAGGAATGTCTTCAACGAGTGGAATTAAGTTACTTGGTCCTCTGCTTCTCAGGTTTATACAAAGTTTTGCAAGTACCTAAAAACAAAGGAAACAAAGTGAGTATGGATGTAGAAAAGTAACTTGATCTCAATAGATCCAAAATCCATAATGTAAGAAACAAACACCCGATTGGTAATGACGCCAATTTGATAACACGTATTTTAAGTGTCAATGCAGAATAGTGGTGTATCAAGGGGTTATCAATACATATTATACAAACATGTCATTGCAGTATAGATAGGTTGTCAATCCAAATGTGTGTGATGCTAACACTCTAGATGCAGTGGAACTACTAATTCAAGTTGAATAAAAAAGATGGGGGTTTTACTAGCAAACATGTATGAAGTAAAAACAAAAATTAAAGTAAGCAAGCATAAGTAAAAGATCGACAACTATTGAAACGTGGACATGAAAGTAAGATGGGTATAAATGCAATCAAATGTATGCAGTTCCTGAGAATGAGGGTAATTGACCAGAGATCCTTCATGAACTCCCTAAACTCATAACATACCTAAGACAATGAGCTACCCCTAGACAGTAGATTCATATGCAACCAAGTCTAATCTCTTGATAAATGGAATCATCCTAAGCAATCACCAGACTAACTCTTGTTAACAGTACACTATCTAGTAGGCATGACTAACCAATCTACTAAAGCCAATAAGCAAGCTACACATCTAATCTCTTGGGCTAGGATATGCAAATCTCTGAAATCACTATGTTCAGGCATTTCATTGAACACATTTTGAGTGTTGAAATACCTAAAATCATATTTCAATTGGTCATAAAGAAATCAACACGAAGAGCAATGAAATAGAAGGGATCTATATGCAATCAAACTTAGGAACCTAGGAGGAACAATAAATCAACATCAGTCTACCCCATCCTCAAGAACCTAAGGTAACTACTCACTACGCATGTTTGGTGAGAAATCAGAAAAACAGGAAAACATAACTACTAAGCAAGACATTCAAATCAAAAGTCAACGATGAAGAACAACAAGAACACTAGCTTGAAAACGTGATAAAGATGATGAACAAAACGAAATAAAATCCAACGATGCAGAAGATGAAGATGATGAACACCAAGAACACTAACCCAAGAAAACAAAGTAACATTGAAACAATAGCGAACCAGAGAAAGTGATCAAGCGGAAAACGAGATTAAAAGCATAAAAACGCCGATCAACATGCACCATATAGTTCACATCCCTAATCTAAGCATGAAAATGAAGAAATCGAAGGTAAACACAAATAAAAAATCTGGGTTTTTACATGAAGAACTTGTAGAACAACAAAGCAAAAACAGAGAGAAAATAAAACCTAAGAACAAACCCAAAAATGGCTAAAAATTAAAGCTTATTTGAAATGGAGGAGTTTTAGGGATTTTATAATGTTTGACAAAAGCTCTAAAAACGCATAAAAGACAAAGCACAATGATTAAACTAGGTCTTGGGTCTGGTCCATCCTGGAACCGGGTTGTTCGGGTCGAAGTTGTTTGGCTCGGTTGTGGTGATCGAGCCATGAAGAAGAGTGATCGAGCCGGCTTCGTCTTG
>OVBE01013867.1:0-12407 GCA_900406425.1 Iberis pinnata | reverse complement strand
TACAAGTTTAGCAGGCATAAATGCCTACTAAAATGCATCAAATCTGAGTAATATCAGGCATCAGTTGCTGGCAGACCTTTTTCCACATCCATGCAATCAACCATTGAGCTTATACCTCCAATGCTTCCAGTATGTCCACCTTAATACAACACTATTTTTCCACCACGTGTTTCCCCCTCATTTATGTCCACATTCTCACACCCTTCTCTAGATTTGTCTTTCTGCCTTTGCTCACCACCCTTACAACTATGTCCACCTGCTATATCGTGCGTCTCTTCAACACCATCGTCACCATGGCCTGACAGCACAAGAATGCTTGATGTAGACATGACGTTTTCAGAAGTACCACCTTGTCTATCTGCTTCAGAATACACATGTCCACTACCTTCTGTCGAGCTTTGCCCCTTAACAGTTGTATCCAACTTCTCATATGGATTCCATTGTGTGGGATACTCGGTGTCTATAATCTCCCTCATCAAGTCGAAATCGTATTCTTTGCAACTTTCATACGTATATTCTTCCTCTACGTTCGTATGCTGTGTCACTTTGCTGCAGCTCATATGCTCTTTTCTGGGTCGTTGTCGTATTTGTCCACTAGATTCCATATCTTGTCCACCAAGGAGTTTTTCATGTCCACCTTCTGGTTGTCTGCTGCTATTATGTTCTTGTCTACTCCCATGTTTCTCTGCTTTCCCCAATTTCATACGTATATTCTTCATCACCCTTCGTATGTTGCGTCCCTTCGCTGCAACTCATATGCTCTTTTCCGGTTTGCTGTCGTATTTGTCCACTAAATTCCCTCTCATGTCCACCGAGAGGTTCTTCATTTCCACCTCATGGTTGTCCACTGATATTTTGTTTTTGTCTACTCCCCTATTTCTCTGCTTCCCCAATTTTAGTTCTAGTTATGGACTCAACTCGTATTCTTTTGTTCTCTTTCCCCCCACTTCGGCTGTACACACTTTCTATCATTTATCGTGTCAAGAAACTTCGATTTCTCGTATGCAACACCCGACGTCTCAACCACAATTTCATTTTCTTTACGTGTTCTCACTCCAGTAGCCATCAAAGCATTGTTGTCCACCGCGTTACTTGCTTCGATGGACATATACAATGATTGTCCACCGCACTCAGACCTTGCTTCATTAAATCTACCTAAGCTATCGTCGGAATCCACCACCACGAGAGGCATCTTCATCTGCGTGAACACCACTTCTGAACCTATTTACCAATAGCTTAACCTTATGTCCTCTTCCTTAGCCCATAGGATTTTGCTACCTTGTCTACCAAACTTCCATAACTTTCATCTACTTTAAGAATAAGATATTTCTCAAACCGATACTTTTCTACACAGAAATGCCAACACCCACTGTCTAAGCATTCCTATGAACCCACAATTATCATCACCGTTTCGTCCATTTCACTTACACAAAGCAGTCCACAAACAATCAGCTTTTTGTCCATCGTTATGTCTACTACACTCGGCTTAACAAAACCAGGCTGTTTGGACATCAAATCTTCGATTTTAAACAACATAAAAATTTTC
Source organism: Iberis pinnata (assembly GCA_900406425.1). Classification (NCBI taxonomy): domain Eukaryota; kingdom Viridiplantae; phylum Streptophyta; class Magnoliopsida; order Brassicales; family Brassicaceae; genus Iberis; species Iberis pinnata. Next base: position 10,861 of record OVBE01013867.1, on the reverse strand, counting down.
AAAACAGATAAATGCTTCTTACCTACCTTATTCTTCACCTTCTTCGCCAACTTAACCTCCCATTAACTCAAATTCCACCATTAATGTGCCTTAATTAAAGATCAATTTTATTAACCAATGGTAAAACATATCTTGTCACATTTAATTTTGTAACAGTCTCATTAATGCTCCACGGTGCATGCGGCTGTATGTCTTTCTCGCAAGGGGCAAAATGGTCCTATGCTTTATACCACAATACCATGCCTTTATGGCACATCTCAAAATTTTTGGATAATATGGTATCCATTACAAGTTGAAGCCCATTTATGGTAAAATTTGCAAATAACCCTAGTTTTTAAAGTTTTGACGTTCGTGTCAAAATTTATTTATTATTTTATTTAGATGAAAACGTTATATATTATATATTAGAATGATAAAAGTAATATGTTAAAAAATATCTATAAAATTAAAATATATATTACTTAATACTATACAAAACAAAAAAAATTCTAAGATATTAAGGGACAACTTAAGGGTAATACCACCCAATAAACATTATATTGCCTATAATTAACAAAATGACACTTAAGGAATATGTTTATTATGCAATTTTTTTAAATGCCAATTTACCCTTTCTCTTTTTTTCTCGGTCACACTCTCTTTTTCTCATTCACTCTCTCTATTACCCAATACATAATATATACTATATTACCCCTTTTACATTTTTCTCTACACTTTTTTTTCCTCTTCAGACACTTGTTTTTTTTTATTAGTTTCACCATTTTTTTTATTCTCACATCTCATTTTTTGTGTGACTAATATGTTTTTTGTACTCTTACTTATTTTTGAGGTTTAGGGTTTATACTTTGGATTTTTAGATTTTTAGTTTTTGGGTTTACGATTATATTTGGCGGTTTAAGGTTTAAATTTTGGGGTTTAGGATTTATATTTTCGGTTTAGGGTTTATATTCTGGGGTTAGGGTTTATATTTTGGGGTTTAAAGTTTATATTTTGAAGTTTAGGATTTATATTTGAAGTTTAAGGTTTATACTTCAAATGTTTAGGGTTTATACTTGGGAGTTTAGGGTTTATAGGTTAGAGTTTAGGGTTTATATTTTAGAATTTAAGGTTTATATTTTTGGTTTAGGGTTTATATATTGGTTTAGGGTTTATATTTTAGAATTTATGGTTTGTATTTTGGGTTTAGGGTTAAATTTTGGGTTCAGAGTTTATATTTTGGGTTTTGGGTTTATATTTTGGGGTTTTGACTTTATATTTGGGGTTGTGAGATTATATTTTTTAGTTTCTATTTTGTGGTTTGGGGTTTGTATACATAGGTAGTCCGACTATTATTTTCAGTAGTCTAACTATCGTTTTTAGTATTCCGACTATTCCTGGGTTTATATTTTATTAACCAAATTCACTATTCACTATTTACAAAATATATATCCGTTTTAAATAATTCTAGTCTTGTTAGATTCATAAAATTTTTTTTGGTTTTGTAAATAAGGTTTTATGATTTGATTATTTAAATTTAAAAGCTTAATCTTTAAAAAGAATACAAGGGGTGAAAGTAATAAAAAAATAGAGAAATAGATGCATACATGTGAGTGAAATACACACCAAGATGAGGATACACACTAAGGAGAGGATGAAGCTATCTTTTGTTTATTATTATCTAAAATCTAATTATACACTTATATATATAACTACTTAATTTTGAAAAAGATATATTTATTTGGCAAATTAACCCATACCTTAAAGCTAATTTTCCATAGAATTTTGCTTTATGTTTTTGTTTTAATAATTCTAAAGTGAAAATCTTCTTTGATTTTAATAATTTACAAATTTTACATTGGATAATCAAAATTAAATAAAACACACAAGTCAATAAACCCGGTTTAACTGAACCCCAATATGAGTTTGGTTAAGAAGAAACGGCGCCGTGTTGAACTGAAGAGATATTTTCGGTGATTGAAATCGAGGCCATCGTAATCGTCAATGTCATTCAACAGATCAATAAATCTTCTGCACAGTTTTCTAGTTTCTTGAGAGAGAGAAGTAACAAAGATCCTTTCTTTCTTTGTAAGAAAATCAATAGGGTTTTGGATCACGTCTCTGATAATATGGTTGATGTTGCCGACAAATTGGGTTACTTCCAAGCAATTACAGGTCTTGAGGATCCCGATTTATGTACCGAGATCCTCCAAGCTCATGGTTGGGACCTCGAACTTGCTATCTCCTCCTTCACATCTTCTGACTCTCGCGATGATGATGCTTCCCCTTCTGCCTTCGGTGGTGGCGATCGCGATCGCTCTGCCGCAATTGCTAACACTGCGACTCCGGAATCTGGCGATTATCCTTCTCACCGGATCGTTGACGATTCAGAATTTGTTATGCGTGATGAAGAAAGAGGTCGACATCCGGGAATTGCTTGGAGAATTATCACTTTACCGATTTCGATCGTTTCTGGTAGCTTAGGGTTAGTTTCTGGTGCGATCGGATTAGGATTTTGGGCTGCTGGTGGAGTTCTCTCGTATTCGCTTGGTATGTTAGGGTTTGGATCAGGTCGAGGTGGTTCTACTGAATCATCAGCTCGGCTTGTGTCGGTGTCTTCAGCGGCAGGTGAAGCAGCGGAATTCATTGCCTTGTTCGATAGAGATTATGGAAGTAACAGCGCCTTCAAGCCAAATTTTGTACCAGAAGGATTCATGGATGCTCTTCAGCGTTCTAGGAGCTCGTTCAAGCTCTTATTCGTTTACTTGCACTCTCCAGATCATCCTGATACACCTGCCTTTTGCGAGAGGACGCTTTGCAACGAAACTTTTGCAGCGTTTGTAAATGAAAACTTTGTTAGCTGGGGAGGTAGCATTCGATCTAGTGAGGGATTTAAGATGAGTAATAGCTTGAAGGCATCAAGATTCCCGTTTTGCGCTGTGGTTATGCCGGCTGCTAACCAGAGAATTGCTCTTCTACAACAGGTAAAGAAAACAGTCATTGTTCTGTCTATATCCGAATGAATGTGATTGAAGGGGCAATTTATTAACTTTATAGTTTAGATAGACTTGGTTTTGAATCTGAGAACAAGATAATTAGTTCTTTTAGGTGATTGGTATTTGCTTAAAAGACTAGGGAAGTGAAGTTGGAACTACGTCTTCTGCTTTCATTTGTGATCTAATATTGCAGTCATCGTGCTCTAAAGCTATTACTAGTTAAGTAGTATCTGTGGCGTAGTAGAAGACGTAACTCTTAATTTTAAGTTCTTTGTTCTGGTTGCTTGTGGCAGGTTGAGGGACCAAAATCTCCAGAAGAAATGCTTACTATACTGCAGAGAGTTGTAGAAGATAGTTCACCTGTTCTGGTAACCGCTAGGGTAGAGGCGGAGGAAAGAAGAAACAACTTGCGCTTGAGAGAGGAACAAGATGCTGCTTACAGGGCTGCTCTTGAAGCTGATCAGGTATGTCTCCCTTTCTTCTTCTTTTTAGGCCCGACTAGAGGTTACAATGTCTTTTTATCATGAGTCTGCTGTCTAAATTTGTGTCATTTATCTTTCCTTCTGCTTGTAAGGCAAGAGAGCGACAGAGACGGGAAGAGGAAGAGCGTTTAGAGAGGGAAGCTGCTGAGGCAGAGAGGAAACGCAAAGAGGAAGAAGAAGCTCAGGAAAGAGCAGAGCGTGAAGCTGCAGAGAAAGAAGCTGCTAGAGTGAGAATGAGACAAGAGAAAGCACTTGCACTTGGTGAGGAACCGGAGAAAGGACCTGATGTTACACAAGTAAGTTCTCCTTCTTACTTTTGCATCATTACTTTTTCCTTACAATAGAAAAACATAATAGAAGCTTGCCCACATCCCTTAGTTTATGCAATTCAAAAACTTAGTGCATTAGAATCTAGAGATTAGGTTCTAGGTCTGTTGGTCCTTGGAACAGTCTGTTTAATGGTATCTTTGAACCGTTTATTTTCCCTGAAATTTAGGTTTTGGTGCGGTTTCCAAATGGAGAAAGAAAGGGGAGAATGTTTGAGAGCAAAACGAAGATACAAACACTGTACGACTATGTTGATTCACTAGGACTATTGGATACAGAAGAGTATAGCTTAATAACAAATTTCCCAAGAACAGTGTACGGAAGAGACAAAGAGTCAATGTCACTAAAAGAAGCAGGTTTGCATCCTCAGGCAAGTCTCTTCATTGAGATCAACTAAAGTTTAAGATATTCTTCTACTTCATTCTCCTTTAGCCCCTTCTTTTTTTGTTTTCAATAACAAATATTAAAATAATTAGTTTGTTGCTTCAATGATCTGATGGAAGAGATTACATCTACATTACACACATATATATAATTCAGTAGTTGTATCACATATTGATATATTTATTTCTTGAAATAATGAGGTTTCGAATTGCGTGTGTCACCATCAGGTTAGTTTCCAATTTATTTACAGCAGGATAATTTACTTTTAATCACGTCAATTCATACTGTAAAACATTGAAATCTTGGTTTGTTCTAATCAGTTTATTAGTTTGGTTCTTCTTCGTGAGTGGATGTTTCCTAAAACAAGAGTGAATCAAAGCTTATTGAAATCATTTGTTCCCAAAATTAGACCTAAAACTTCAACGACATCGTTTTATTAAACACTTTCTTTTTAACTCTTTAAGCTGAGACTGCTTCACAAAAAGCATAAGTCTCGCTTAGATTTTCGATTTTGAAGCTTTTGTGTGTAAACTTAGTTGAAGACATGGAAACTGCAAACGATGACTCTACCATTATCGCCGTCAAAGACATGAGAGCTCGATTGGAGAATCGAATTCGTACCCAACACGACGCACACTTGAATCTCCTTTCCTCCCTCCAATCCGTTGTTCCCGATATAGTCCCGTCTCTCGATCTCTCTCTCCGACTCATCTCTTCTTTCACGGAACGCCCTTTTGTCGCTACTCCTCCTTTACCTGAACCAGAGGTCGTTAAGCATCTTCCGATTGTTAAACTAGGAACCCAGCAACAACAACTACCTCATGACTCCAAATCTATGCTTCTTGATTCGAATCAAAGAGACTCTGGTTCGGGTGCTGATGCAGATGGATCTAGTAGCAGTCCAATGGCTCTTGTGAGAGCGATGGTGGCTGAGTGTTTGCTTCAGCGAGTGCCCTTTTCGCCGACGGATTCATCAACTGTGCTCAGGAAGCTGGAAAATGACCAGAACGCTAGGCCGGCGGAGAAAGCGGCACTACGAGATTTAGGTGGTGAGTGTGGCCCGATTCTTGCCGTAGAGACTGCGCTTCGATCAATGGCGGAAGAGAACGGGTCGGTGGAATTGGAGGAGTTCGAGGTCAGTGGGAAGCCTCGAATCATGGTTTTAGCGATTGATAGAACAAGATTGCTCAAAGAGCTACCAGAGAGTTTCCAAGGGAATAACGAATCGGGTCGGGTCGTGGAAACCCCTAATTCGATTGAGAATTCATCACTCTCCGGCAGCGGGTTTGGAGTTACTGGGTCGGGTAATTTCCAGAGACCTGAGATGTGGCCAGGTGACCCGAATATGGGGTTTAGGCCAATGATGAATGCACCAAGAGGAATGGGAATGATGGGGATGGGGATGCATCATCCAATGCAAATGATGGGTCGACCACCGCCATTTCCATTGCCTTTGCCATTGCCTGTGCCCACCGGTCAGAAGCTTAGAAGCGAGGAGGATGATTTGAAAGACGTTGAAGCTCTTCTAAGCAAGAAGTCTTTTAAGGAGAAGCAACAGTCAAGGACCGGAGAAGAGTTGCTTGATCTCATCCACCGTCCAACTGCTAAAGAAGCTGCTACTGCAGCTAAGGTAAACTGATAGTTAAAGTTTTGCTTTTATGCTTTTAAAACGTATGCGAGTTTTAGAAGCTTTGATTATGGATTGATAGAAAACATTATTTCATAGAGAACTAGATTAGCTATGTTGCTTCAAACCTATGTAAAACTTACTACTTTGTTATATCATACACCATTGTGTTATTGTAAGGCTTCACCAGCTTCCTCACTTAAGTTATATCAAAGAATTTGGATGTATGTTTAGCTCTCAAGAATGGGAATTCTCGGTTAAATGCAAAGAGATGCCATGGCTTCTGTCCTATATGGTCAGATGTATTCAAACTGAGGAGCTTTATATAGAAAATAAGCACCTTATGAGCTTCGGGCTTATTTTTCATGAAAAGTTTGGTTCTTGTGATTGAATGGTATATAATGTTATGTTTTTTTACAGTTTAAAAGCAAAGGAGGATCACAAGTTAAGTATTACTGTAGGTATTTAACTAAAGAAGATTGCCGCCTTCAGTCTGGTTCCCACATAGCCTGCAACAAGGTTTGAACCAACTCAAGTTTACATTTTCTATCTTATTTGATCAGAAATTAACAACGCTTAGACTTTCATGGAAAGCAAATTGGGATTGGTTTGCAAGTCATATTTGTATATGTTCAAGTACTTTTGGAGTTCTATTTTTATCTCCTGATTTGGTGTGACGAAAGTATACTTCTTGTGACTTATATATGCTTTCAGAGACATTTTCGTCGACTAATAGCATCACATACAGACGTAAGCCTAGGAGATTGTTCCTTTCTTGATACTTGTCGTCATATGAAGGTAACCTTTTTTTACAATATCATTTGATAGTACTTTGATCATTTAGCGTGGTCATTCGTGAAGATAAATGGGAATTTAGCAACAATTATTTTGGATTTGGACAGACTTGCAAATACGTGCATTACGAGCTCGACATGGCTGATGCCATGATGGCTGGTCCAGATAAAGCATTGAAACCACTACGTGCTGATTATTGTTCTGAAGCTGAACTTGGTGAGGCACAATGGATCAACTGCGACATCCGTTCTTTTAGGATGGACATTTTGGGAACGTTTGGAGTTGTTATGGCGGATCCTCCATGGGACATTCATATGGAACTTCCATATGGAACAATGGCTGATGATGAGATGCGAACACTCAATGTTCCCTCGTTGCAGACTGACGGACTGATTTTCCTCTGGGTCACTGGTCGTGCAATGGAGCTAGGCCGTGAATGGTACTTAAACAAATTTTAAAAACCAAACATTTGAGTATCATTTGATTTCCTTTTAAATGAAGTTGTGTTTTGTGTAAAGTTTGGAGCTTTGGGGATACAAACGAGTGGAAGAGATCATATGGGTAAAAACGAATCAACTTCAGCGTATTATTCGAACAGGAAGAACAGGTCACTGGCTTAACCACAGCAAGGAACATTGTCTTGTCGGAATTAAAGGAAACCCGGAAGTGAATAGAAACATCGACACAGATGTAATTGTTGCAGAGGTTAGAGAGACAAGCCGGAAACCAGATGAGGTTTGTCCACATTGATTTGTAGTGTAATGATTTCAGCTTCTTATTACTAGGACAATGATTGAACAATTTGTTTTACCCAACAGATGTATGCTATGCTGGAGAGGATCATGCCAAGAGCAAGAAAACTCGAGTTATTTGCCCGTATGCACAATGCTCATGCCGGGTAAGTTGTTTCTGACTGCCTGATGATCAGAAAGGATGATTTGTTTGCTGCATTGTAGTCGGGAATCTTATGTGTCCTACTTTTGTTTATAGATGGCTATCACTTGGGAATCAGCTTAATGGTGTCCGGTTAATAAACGAAGGTCTTAGAGCTCGGTTTAAGGCATCATATCCTGAAATAGATGTGCAGCCACCATCACCACCAAGAGCTTCAGCAATGGAGACAGATAACGAACCAATGACTATTGACTCGATTACAGCTTAGTTAAATTGAATAATTATAGCTAAAGGTCTCAGCTTTATTCGATCTGTACCTTAGAAATTACAGTCTATGCTGAGCTGATGATCCTTGATCATGTTCTTTTTTGTTTTGTGCACGAAAGATTGATTGTAAATCTTTTTGGGAAAATGAAAGGAGAAAGCTTTTAATTAGAAACTTGAAAATTGACAAAACAAGGAGAAAGTGTAACTCAGCATCTTATTTGGATTTACTTTGTATGAAATTACTATTCGCTCCAGTATTTCTCATCGTCCGGATCTTTTCCAATGTCCATCGAATCCTCACCGTCGGATTCGTTGACCAAGCCCATCTTAAATCTCCTCACGTCTTCTACTGCTGCGTTTCTGAAAAGTCCAACATCTACAGCTCCGGCGACCATATTGTATCCACGCTCTCGTATTGCGGTGGCTCCGTCGTGTGGCATCGCGAAGCCCGATAAGTAGGCCCCACCTTTGGCCGGATCTGAAGCCAACACTGATTTCTCCGCTTTCCTCATCATCTCTCTCACTTTCTTGTGTCCTGGGTCCCACAAGTATCCCATGCTTGCGCTCAGATCTAACGGTCCCATTTGCACGCAGTCAACACCATCGACGGCTGCGATCTCTTCCGCTTTCTTCACTCCTTCAGCTGATTCTACCTGGCACATGATCAGGAGTTCATCCGCGTAATTAGTTAAATATCCTTCGTCGATTCCGTAGTTCGACGCGCGCACCACCGTGTGTGCCGATCCACGGATGCCGTCGGGAGGAAACCGGCAATACGATACTGCTTTGGCTGCGTCCTTACGAGACTCGATCATCGGAAACATGAGTCCTTGAGGGCCTAGATCTAGGGCTTTTTTGGCCCAGGTAGGACAGCTTTCCGGTAATCGGAGAATGGCAGATGTGCCGGCAGCGTTAAGAGCTCGAATGCAATCTAGTGCCTCCGGTATGCCACCAGGACCGTGTTCCATGTCAACCACGACGAAATCGTATCCAGCGTGAGCGGCGATCTCGGCAACAGTCGGCGAGAAAGAGAGGAGAAATAGGCCGTAGAGAGTCTCGCCTCCACGTAGACGGGATTTCAAGGAGGTTTTGGACCGACTAGAGATTCCTTCAACGGAGGGAGAAGAAACAATGACAGTAGGCGATTGATCGGCGGCGGAGGAAGAGGATCGGATTGGTGTTAGGGTTTTGCGGGAAAATGAAATCGAGGATCTGAAGGAGCTGTTCTTAGAAGGAGATAATTTTTCAGTGACTGAAGAAGAGGAGTTAAAAAGAGGTGTCACATCTGTGGTGACGGACCTGGCGGTGGCGAATATTGAACCGGTGGCCATGGCGGTTGTTGGCTTAGAAAGTATCGAAGACGCTGAAGAGTTTGTTAGCTTATAAAAGTGTTCGTAATCGTTTGACCAAAAATAATGGCTTATCATCGTTTCCGAGCTAGAAACTTAAACTGCATGCTGTTTTCTTTCTTTCAGAAACGTCAAACATGCTTACATTTTAGAAGTAAACTAGGTGGGATCGGTATCGATTAAGAGGATGGGCTGAAGATGGATCCAATCGATTTTTTCTTCTCTATGTATGTAAAAACTAGTTAGGGAGCCCACGCCGAGTAAAAAATTAAAGAAACTTTGTAATCGTAATTTATAATTTATGTTTTAAGAAATTTTATAGTAATATACATTATACATATAAATAAAATTATACATTACATCATATCCACAATCTCTTTTTATAATTAATTTTAAGAGTATTAATTATATATATATACAACATGATCCAGCCAATCTGCTTCACATTTAGTTTCAAATTTTACATTGTTGTTGTTTTTATTATGTGCAGTACGTGTGCATGTAGTTTTAATTAGGTTTCATGCGCCTCACGTGTAACTTTTATATTCATTTGTTAGTTAAAATTTTAAAATTAAAATAAACAAGAAAACGTAAAATAGCTTAAGATAAAAATACAAGGCTATCTATATTTTTAAAAAATCGATGCAATATATGGCAATATTTGTCATGTCCAATCTCTGACACTTCTGGTAAATTTGCGTTCAACATTATTTGTGTACAATTATAAACAGTTATTGCTCGCCACTTTTTCCTTATTATTTTGATTTTTGCGAATCTAATAACATAAATAACAACTTTAAAAGGATGTCATGCAATATCAGCCATAAAACTATTCGCATAATTTTTTGGTAGATGACATGTTATAATATTACCCATGAACACATAATTAAGATACAATTATTAAATATTAAAAATTAAGTAAAATATATGTAATAAATTTATGCTCAACTTACTTGCTATTTTTTTTTTTATTTCAAATCGATAGAGCCCAATCGCATGTTGTAGTTAGGCGAGATACCATCAGTGAACTTACCAATTTTGACAATCTGATTTATCAAGTCTGTTTATTCGTAATAAAATAAAAATAATTTTGTACATACATTAATAAAGGAAACTTACCTACACAAAAACATGGATCGATTAATCTATTATTAATATTGTCAAAATCAACAAAATTGAAGTAGTTATGAGAGCTTCTACAGAGAATTTTTCTGATAGATGTCGGTTTTCAGACAATCTTAAAATCATGTAATATTGGACGAAAATCATCCTTAACAGAAATCAGTTTAAAATCAGACAAAACAATTCAATCACTTTCAGACAGTTTATATCGAATTTTCAGAATAAATTCTTTTTGAACGGTTGCTTGTATATAATTACCATATACAAAAATAATAAATTAGTTATAAAATTACATAAAAACATGAAGATTAACAACATTAACATAAAACTTGACTAACATGTTCATCAAATAATATAAGTTCCAAAGTTCCATATTCAAAACAATAATGGTCGAATATTCTTAGAACTTTAACACGAGTCTTCCATTCATAAAATTGAAAATTTAGAAACGAAACATTAGTAAATGATAATGAGTGATCTATGTTATGATTAGCCATGACACAAGAATAAGATAGTAATGTGTCAATAACGATAGTCATCTGCTAATATGCATAATCTCATCTGCTATTTATAATACATAATAATACTTTGTCAAAATATTTTAGGGATTAATTTAAAACCATAAAATATAAATAAGATAAA